>VURO01048619.1:0-15278 GCA_015108175.1 Pelvicachromis taeniatus
AGGGCTACCAGTTTGACACACACTTCTGAAATAACAAATTTCCTCAGTTTAACTTTAATTATATGTTATCATTAATAATTAATGATATTCATCTATGTAAAGACACTGACACTGATTATGGCAACTGTTTCCGTGGAGACCAGCTAGCGCTGATCTAATATTTAATAATAAACATTTTTTTATATATTATCATTAACAAATTGATACCAATGCAATTGTGATTTGTTTTTTTTTTTAATAGCAACAAATATGATAATAGCAGCTTACTGGTAAGTTGTTATAGTGAGCTATTTTTAGAACAGGCGCGCGGGCAACCTGGTGCCTGCGGGCACCAGGTTGGTGACTCCTGCCCTATATAATGTCATGGTGTCTTATCACAGTGTCATTGCACATGATGATGATTCTTTGTGATCTCAGTTAAGATTCAAGTATGAGTATTTATTCATATCATCATCCAAAGGCAACAGTGGCAGATAGGAATAATAATATTATTAAAGTGTTATAATTAGTCAAAAATGACATTTATTGTTATAATCTTGTCAACTTGATTTGTGCGTGAACACGAAAACTGCTTTAAGAGACTGCTATCTGGGCACTGAAGGGAGTTGAACCAATTTCAAAGCTTATCTGGACTCACATCACATTCACTCAAAAAAAAAAAAAAACCTCACTGAATGTTTGAATAGCTTTCCAAAGGCAATAAGGAGAATGAACTAAATAATAAACTAACTGCAGATAACTATAAACTAACAGAAGTTATTCAATTTAAAAAACTCCATCAAAATAACTGCTCAAGATTATACTTTCAGAGAGGATTCTTATTTTTAACACCACTAAAGTTGTCTTTGAAAGTCTTTTGTCTTCCGTCCTTTAGAGAAGACTGCGTCAGAGGTCCAGGACAACCCTGTAAACCTGTGGGAGGAGAGCCGAGTCGAAGATGAGCTCTCTCCAGAGGAAATTCAGATGGTGTGACACCTTAGAAAATATTCATGTGTACAGATTAATGAATGAATAGATCTGCATGATTTAAACATTAATGTTGTGCTTGGGCAGCGTGTCAGTGCACAGGGACAACTCGGTGTTGATTTATGCCAGAGGTTTGAAGGGTTAAAGATTTAGAGCAGCAAATGTCAGACTAATTTGGAATTTTTATTTGTCATCACAAAAGCAGCTTACAGGCATTACTATGACAAGCCAAATAAAAGTGGAGATATATTTACGCTAAATTAGCATTTGACATCTGCATTATACATATTTATTCAGTACTGTGTTTATGTCTAGTTTGAGCAGGAAAACCAGAGGTTGATCAGTGAGATGAATAACCTGGTGGATGAAGTGAGGTGAGTCTCCGTTTGTGTATGTTCCCTTCTGTTTTTGATAAGCCTGTTTTGAACAGCATGGCTGTTAGATGATGTATGAAATGTTAGATGTTGATCCAGACAGGATTAAAAATGACCCAAAGATTTGAGTGTTTGCAGATTAGTACTCTGGTGGCTAATAAAAATAAATGACATGGATCTGAAACACTGTTGTGATAAAAATCACTAAACACTAAATGTTCCCCTAACATCATCTGGAAGGGTTTATATATGCTAGCCACATTATTTTCATCGGATGCTTCATGCCAGCATTTTGTACCCACCAGGCAAATCGAGGGGAAGGTGGTAGAGATCTCACGACTTCAAGAGATCTTTGCTGAGAAAGTCCTGCAGCAAGTGAGATGAGTTCCTTCGGTTCAACACACTCAAGTCTGTTAAATGCACGGTGCATTGTCGTACACAGACTTATTGTCCATCTCATTCTCCATGACAGGAAGCAGAAATAGACAACATTCATCAGCTCGTCGTTGGTGCAACAGAGAACGTCAAAGAAGGCAATGAGGATATACGAGAGGTACCATTTACTGCACTGGGGGAAAAACACACATCTGCCTCACATATATTGGCAGTACATTCTCTGGTCACTTTATTAGATACACTTTGCTAATACCAGGTTGGACTCTCTTTTACCTTCAGAGCAACTGTAATTTATCTTGGCGCAAATTCAACAAGGTGCTAGAAACATTCCTCTGAGTTTTTGGTTCATCTTGACATGATAGCATCACACATGCTGCAGATTTGTCAGCTCCACATCCATAATGCGACGCTCCTGTTTCACATCCTAAAAGTGCTGTAGTCACGAGATCCCATTTTCATATTTGGGAACCAGTTTGAGGTGATTTGGAAGCAGCCATGAGAATACAGGTACTCCGTGGACTGTGGATGAGCTTGTTGGTAACCATATTCAGGTTTGGCATTTAAATGATGCTCAGTTGGCAGTAAGGGACTCAAAGTGTGCCAAGAAAGTCTTCCACAATGTTACATCACCAGCATTGAACTGCCTTGAACTATTGATACAAGGCAGGGAGAATCCATGCTGTCATGTTGAAGCGGATATCAATAATTTTCAGACCAGGACACATTTGAACAGTTTACTGTTCTCCAATGTTGGTGAGTTGTAGCATCAGTTTCTTGTTCTTAACTGACGAGAGTGACACCTGGTGTGATCTTCTGCAGCTGTAGCCCATCTGCTTCGAGGACATACATGCCGTATGTTCAGAGATGCACTTCTGCATACCTTGGTTGTAACAAGTGGTCATTTGAGTTACTGTTCCAACTTTTTGGCTCAAAGCAGTCTGGCCATTCTCTTTGGACCTCTGGCATGAACAAGGCACTTTGGCCTAGAGAACTGCCATTCACTGGACAGTGATAGCAACAACCATTTCTTCCCCATTATGATGTTCAGCTTGAACTGCAGCAGGTCTTCTATGTGCCTAAATGCATAAAGCTGCTGCAATGTGATTGGCTAATTATATTGACGACCAGTTGATCAGGTGTATGTAATGAAGTTGCTATATGAGATTTATATATCCACTCAGTAAAATGTCATTGTGTTTACTTCTTTTTAAGGCTATCAAAAACAACGCTGGATTCAGGGTGTGGATCCTCTTTTTCCTCGTTATGTGCTCTTTCTCTCTTCTCTTCCTGGACTGGTATGACAGTTAACACAACTGCCCTAATGGACTCTGGACCACAAGAAACTGCCTGAAGCTGATACACAATGCCTGTCTCAGAAGTGATGGTGTGACTGAGCGAGAAGTGAAGTGATGGCAACGGCGAGACTGAACATGCAGTTTACTGGGCTTGATCTGGTGCATAAATTGTTGTTCCTGATGATTGTTGTCCTCAAGTTTGAATGGCACTTAATTCTTCCCTGATTCTATCTAGGGTAGCTTTAATATAAAAATGCACTTGTATTTTAACATCTTGCCTTTCTCAGCCATGAGTAACAATGGTTTGACTGGATTTTGATTCCTGTGAATCTTTACTGAAACTGTTTTATGCACTAGAACATATTTGCAGCTTGACAACACAGTCTCATGTATTCAAAAAAGATTTGTTCTTTATGTAAAATAAATTGCTCTAAATGGTCGAAATGATTTGCAGATTGGAGCAGAATAAAAAACTGTACACCAGATACGTACAAGGAAAAGCAATTGATTCTCAACTAATTTATAGCCAATTTAATGTGTACCGTCTCTCATTAATTCATGATGATATTTCGTGATATGAAATAATTTATATATTTCGTATCTTTGTGGGCTTGAAGATAACATCAAAGGCAGCTGAAGTCGCTGCCTGCTTTGGTTCGTGTCAGCTAAGGAGAAAGTAGCTGTTGACTTCTGATGTTTCTGCTAATCTGTTTAGAATGATTAACTCAGATTCCAGTGACAGGATTAAAGTGCTTTGAACATTTTTTTTCCTTTGATGTCAGCTCAAGTGCAACTGGAACTTTTAACCGTATGTATTTTCTGCGCCGAGGGAGTTTTCAGCAGCTTTGACACGACTTGCTCTCAAAGTAATGAATAAAAATCTTCCTTTGCATAAATGGATTGCACATAGACGTCGGTGTGAAATGTGGGCACTTTATTTGAGTTTTTCATTTGACATTTTTATGTAGCAAATGCACTTCAATGGCAATCATTACATTGTTTGAAAAAGGTACATAATTTGTGGCAGGTTAAGTTAAATGACAGATACAGAAAGGAAACAACAGGACAAGCAACTACTGTCAGATTGTTCCACTACATCAGCCTAACTCTAGTATCTGTGGTGGCTGCTTATAGCCATATATGGTGACGTTAATCAATGCGAAGCATTGCACAATACAGTGTCTTCACTAGCGGTGCAAAAAACATTCAGTACAGTAGCTTAAAAGTTATGCTCTGTAAAGTAATCCTTAAATAAGTGTTGTGTAGCCAGCAAATCAAAGCACATTGTGTTCACAGAGTCCAAATGAATGGAAACAATCATTCATGTCTGTTTGAGGAAAAAAAGAAAGAGAAACTTGATCAAATACTCAAAGTTTTTTTTTTTAAAGCACTATATGCAGAGAGCAGTACAGCACAATTTACAATGTTTTTTTCTGCTGGTACATTTCCTCCAAGTCAAGCCTTTGTTCTCAATACCATAACACTAAGACATTTTCATACAGATGGCCTCAGTGGCAAAAATGCTGTCACTTCATGAGAAATTTACCACTCGCCCATCCTCGAGATTTCCAACATGCTCGTATCAGTACTTGATGTATTGGAAAACAAAGAGATTTAAAGCAAACTGATCGTTATTAAGAGTCGTGCGTGCGTAAAACAAGCGACGCAGACGCGAGATGGTTCACAGTCGTTTCACAATCTGAGTACTAAAGTGAGCTCTGTTACGTATGTGTATGTACAAAGACAGTGAATGTGTGTGTCAGTGTTTGTGTTTCTGTGGCTTTTTTTTTTCTACTCGTTTGCCACTCAAAGTGTAAATAAATAACAGCGTATGCTATTCAAACAAACCTGTAAATCTACCCAGGTATTAGCCTCACTTTACACATGTTCAAAATTTCCACAGAAATTCCTCCTACTGTAAGCATCAGCTGACCAAACTACATCAACAAGGCAGCATAGCACCTCAGCCAAGGGAAGTGGATTTTTTAACCATTAAAGCCACAGCACTGGGAGGTTTACTTAAATGGCACAATCATATTATTTATTTTTCTGCAACAGGGGAGGCCACCACCTGATCCCAAGTTGGTTAAGCCAGTTTTTGGGCAGTCTCCGTCTCCTGCTGGGTGACCTTCTCCTCAGACATGATGGTCACCCATGGTGATACTGACCGAGTGATGGTCTGCTTGGCTATGTTGTAGTGGTTAATGAGTGTGAAGAGACGTCCGCGGCCCCCAGGGCCCTGAGGGGGGTAGTTGCCATACAGCCCAGCTGGCATGCAGCGACCTTGCTGCTCCGGAAAGAGATAATTAAAAATACAGGGAGTTAAGTCATTCAGTGCACACAATAGGTGACAACAAAAGAGCACAGAAAACAATGCAAGGTAATCTTATCATTTAAACAATTATACAGTACTGTGCAAAAGCCTTGAGTCACACTTCTTTATTTTTTTGCTTTGGAAAACTGCTGCAGTGATTCATTTTAACATGTGTGGAAATAATGTATATAAGGGGGGAAAGAGTTTATACAGTTCTAATGAGTCTGAAAGTCCAAATATTTGGTATGACCCTTATTCTTCCACACAGTCTCATAGTCGAGCTTTAGTAGTCTTCAGGTATAGTTCTCCAGGCTTCTTGAAGGGCATTCAAAACTCTTCTTTGGTTGTTGGCTCTTTTTTGTTCTGTTCTCTGACAAGATGATTCCACACTGCTGTAATAATGTTGAGGTCTGGGCTCTTTGGAAGCCAATCCATGACTGACAGTGTTTCACTGTGCGTATCCAGGTATGCTTTTTACTGCGTTAGCAGTGTGTTTGGGATCAATGTCATACTAGAACGTTAAGCCATTGACACTCAGATGTTTTCCAGATGGCACTGCATTGTTGATTAAACTGTGATGGTACTTTTCTGCGTTCATAGTTCCATCAACTTTGGCAAGATGCCCAACATCACTGGAGGAATACAGCCTCAAACCATGAACCAAGAACCTCCAGCCTTCTTTTACAGATGGCTACAGACACTCACTGTGTCTGTAGCCATCTGTAGCCACCTCTCTCCTGGACCACTGTACATACAACAATTTGAACCACAAGTTTCAAATTAGACTTTCAGACTAGTTTGTGTATAATCTGACATACCTCTACCTGATCCCATTCCCTAAAAATGGAAGGGGATTCTACTAAGACCATTTCTGATGAGGTTTTCTGGACAGTAGAAAGATCGACCAAAGAGCCAGATCATCTCTCAGGTCATGTGTCAGGTTTTTGCTGGATTATTTTCATATCCTAAGGACACCGCGTCACGATATGCCAGGTGTTTGGGTAATAGCTCTTTGGGAATCACCTTGTTGGTGCAAAAGTGCTGGAAGGAAAAATATTGGAGGCAAAATCAAAAGAAATAAAGGGTGACTCAAGACTTTTTGCCAGCACTGGAGATAAAGGGATTAAGGCTTTAAAATGAGATAATAATCGATAACCTCAGAGCCACAGCTTTTATTGTGAGAATATGTCATTTTTGCAGACCAGCAGCTTCAGCTTACAAGCATGGGACGATACAAGCTTTAGGGAAGGATTAATCTAAACTGCTCCTGGAACAGGAACACAAGTGGAAAACAGTCAAAATCAACAAAATTAATAATGGATTTTTTTTTTTCATTAAAAGTAGCCACATTAAAACTATTGCAAATGGCTGAGCATCATGGCTGTATCAGCAAAGCTGTTTAATGTGTTCGTCTGTTTGATTGCTTATTGACTGAACATTTTGTCTGTAATAGGAAGAATGTATTATGGTTTTCCTCTCAAAAATTACATATTTTCACACAAGCAGATGCACTGGTAATAAAATGTACATTTATTGGGGCTCTAAGGAAGTTCAGATAAGAGTTATTTCATTTAAAACCCATGGTAAAAATACATTTTCTGTCTATTTATATCTGCGTATATCAGTTCACATGAATGATCAGTTAAAACCTCATTTAAATTTTTAATACAATGCAACAAAATAATACATGAAGGGCAAATGTTTATGCAGATAAATGTAAAAAGTGAAATGTTTTTTCTTACCGTGTAAACAAAGCTGTCAGGACAAGGCTGTTCATACTGGTAGACCTTGTAGACGACGAGGAACACTACGCACATCAGGAAAGCCAGAGCACAGATCACAAGCAAGGTCACCTAAAGGAGACGCACAGTGTCATCATCAGCACAAGACCTACGTGACAGCTCCGTTAAAGGACACTATAAATAGACTCCTTACATCTTGATGAAAGGAAGCGAGTGGGCAGACTAGAGCAACCTCTAATAGTTTCTTTGATATTAAAGGTTGAGCGACAGTGAAAGGTTGACGTATCAAAGCAAAAAAAACAAAAAGATGTAGACAATTATGTGGAAGGTCATAACGTAAAACGGTGACAGTGACAGCCAGTCGGTTCTGCAGAATAATCTGAATAAATTAACAAGAACACAGTTTGTGCGGCCACCTGTACAGTTCAGCTCCCACCTCTCAGGGGAGTTATGTAACACCTACTGGAGCTTCTGGGCAGTGGGAGTGAGCGCCTCATTATTACCCAAGACGTAAAAAGCCCCCCCCCCCTCCAAAGCGTGCTTGATGTGTTTTTATGCAGCAGAATAAATGAATATGCTGTGTTATTTGGTCCTTTGAGGGGGAAAATGTATTTTAAAGCAATATCAGAGAAATGCTTCTGTATCTGTGAAATTTCACAGTTGCAGCAGAGAAACAAGACTTCACACATTATGAGCAATGTGCCACACATCCAACAACTCTGAGGGTTTTTTCTTTTTTTGGCCCACTGTGTTTGGCTCAAGTTTGATAAAATTCTTAACAGCGTGCGTTGAAATGAATGACATGATTTGCTTTTTATCTCTTTCCTTGACTTGGACAGTTACACAGCGGAGCATACAGTGCAGCGTGCACAAAGCAGAGCAACAGGAGCTTATTACAGAGACTCTGTGATGAAAGGCCCGCCTGCAACATTTCAAAGCGCCGATGTGAGTATGCAGGCTGTGTTCTCTCAGGCAGTGATGTGCCTCGGTGGTTTTATATTTGAGAATTAAAGCCCTACAAAGGGAGCCTGGCACAGCTCAGAGATACATTTTCATCTGTTGATTATGAATGTGGAGGGAGGACGACTCAGTGTGGCCACAGGACACATGGAGATGAATTTATAGCGAGAAGGGACACATTTTACACCAGGCAAAACATGCATTTTGATCATTCTATACGTGTGCACAGAGAAATCCGTTTTCTAATCAAAGGAGCATTAAAAGGTGGGAGAGATGCTGCCATTTGGAGGCCATCACCATGGCAGCAGCTGAATTAATGAGAGTCTCAGGGCGGGGTTAAGTGAATCAGTGAGCATTATGTCTCTCTGTATAGCCGGCCAAGATTACAGGCAACAAGGGAGGACGGGGAGGCGAAAGAGGTTTGAATGAAGGAGCCAAAAAGTATGAGCTGTGCTGGGGAGGAAATATTATGATTGGGGGTGAAAAATGTCCTGAGCAGCAGGCAGACACATGTCTGCTCTCAGGGATGTGCATGTGTGGGAGTATACTGGGAAACGGATGATGCACAAAACACGGATTTTAGTAGCTCCATTATTCTTACTTTGAGTCGCTCAGAAACGCCTTCAATGATGCTTATTGAGAACTCTGCGATTTTGGGAGATCGTAGCTTTCCCTTCTTGCTCTCACCGTCATAATCTGCCTTTGTCTTCACCACCACCTGGCAGGAAAAGAAAACACAGCCGCTCCATGAGAAGAAAAAACAAACAAACACGACTGGTAATATCACCAGCATGTTTATTTTTAATGTAAGTGATACAGTTATGAGAAATATGAGTGAATTAATGTGTAATACTGAAGACTGGTTACCCGTTTCCCCCCTAATTGGAGTGATGACAATGCCACTAAATGCGCTGGTTCCCTCGCTATGAATCACAAATATCAATGGAAATTTCGGTAAATCAAAAAGCATACCTTATCCGGTGGGGGGAACTGCAGCTGACTGGCATCTAATGGTGTTATAAGAGGGATGGTGTCAAACCCGTCTTCAGAAACCACCTTCCCGTTGGTTTTCTCGCTGAAATTATTGCCCAGTTTAACCATTTTCCCTGCGCGGAAAAACGCCAACCTGAGGGGTCAAAAACAAGCACTTATTACGCCTAAAAGAAAAGCATTATCCATCGTCCTCTGCCCCTGCAAGATTACATAAATATTTCAGGAATTGTGCATTATGTTTTTGTTTTTCTCACACGAAAACAACAATGCAACTCAATCAGTGTGATGTGCACGATGTGGGGCGTTTTGTGGGCCACGAGAAAGCCCGTTGAGCACAAAAGCGCAGGAGAGGACACGCAAAGCTCAGGCTGATGCATCACCGTGAATGGGGGGGGGAAATATACACAGAAATACGCGTTAATGCATCCAAGCACTTACCAACTCAAGCGATACAGGGGGTCGATCCGTGAGCCTCTCGCAGTGTAGAGGTTTTATTCCTGCAGCACTGCTTTGTGCCTTCTTGAGGTGTGACGCAGCCGATTTGCGGGGAGCTGGTGCACAATATGGCCAGCTGGGTTTGTGCGTCGCGTTACCTCCGAGCTGGATGCTGCTGCTGGTGTCTGGCTGCACTGCAAGTGATGTAACGTCCTCATCACATCCATCCATACACACACACGCAGGCACCCGCTCCGACCAGCGGCTGCAAACCCTCTGCTCTCTAACTACAGTACGATTTACAGTTGGGATGAATGAAATGTCACTTGACCCAATCATAAGGTGATCCAGGTGAAAGAAAAGAGCGCTTTGTTTAGGGGCATCTACATTTCAGTTTGCTGTCGTAGTAATATACATGCAGATGAGGTATTTGAAACGGAGGAACAAACTTTAGGCTACTTCATTGTTTTTATTATTCATTTATTGGTGATTAGCTGTTTGGATTTTAACATTAAAGGTTCTAACCAAGAAGCTTACACACCGAAACGTGTGGATCAATGAGAAAAAGACACCTTATAGATACCCTGTGTTCATTAACAAGTATCATACGATTCACAACTACACAAACCTTGGTCATAATATTTTGTATTAAACTTGAGTTATTCTATATCCTTGTTATGCTGCCTCCATATAAAAATGCTGGAATGAAGCTATAGCATCTTTCTGTATTATATCCAGTAGCTTGTTGCCTGGCTACCGCGTGAGTAATGGGTGTAAGGGCAGGATGACAATGAGCTCATCTGTTTTTGAGATTTAAACAGACACACACACACACACATAAGCTATATGGCACTCTGCTGATTCTTCCAGGTGATCACCACAGCTTCAGAGGCTCAGGTTCTGCTTCCTTATGGGTAAAAAAAAACCTTAAACTGTACTGCGTTTGATCTGGTTCTGTTATGCTGTGGGAGTCAGTGGCAGGTTTAGAAAATATTTCGGGTGGGGGGGAGATGCAAAGTAGGGCCAAAAGGTCTAAGCAGGGTGGCACATGTCTTTTCAGTGAAGAATCTGAAAATCCCCCATATATAAATGTAGTCAACAAAATGTCCACAAAAACACTTGTAAACTATTTATTGTATCATTATGCCACCGCCCTTGCCCCCCTTTAGTTCCGCCCCTGGTGGGAGTGCATTTTTATTGGTATTATACAATACACTCCAAATCACCTTTTTGAAACACACTGCTTAAAAAAATAAATAAACTAAGGGAACACTTGATCATCACAGTATAACACAAAGTCAGTTAACTTTTTAGGTCTGTCCACTTAGGAAACACAAGTTTCTGTCCTGCATCAGGAGGAAACTAGAGATATGGCTCTCCGAACCATCCATGACCCACTGTCAAATTACATGTGCTTCTTGTGAACATGCTCTCATTTGTGAAGAGAACCAACCAGTGGTTGACCTGCCAGTTCTGGTGTTTTCTGGTGAATCCCATTCAAGCTGCATATTGCTGGTCTGTGAGCAGAGGTCCACGTCAGGCCCTCATGGGAACCTTATGGAGTCTGTTTCTGACAGTTGGGTGAGAAACATGCACATGCGTAGACCACTGCTGGTTGTGTTGTGGGGCTCTAGCAGCAATCCTCCTCTTCCTCCTTGTACAAAAGAGCAGATACTGCAGGTACCAATCCTGCTGTTGGATTGATGCTCTTCCACAGCCCTGTACATCTGTCATGCAAAGCCTCGTGTGCTGTATTCACACTGCTTTCTGCTCCCTTACTGGACAAATTGAAATCCCTGTAGTTGACCTGACTTTCCCTTTATTAATTTTTTTTTTTGCAGTATATTTCTAGCTTAGCAGGCATGCCCTATCCAGCATTACAATGGTGCCACAGAGTACATGGAGTTACTAAATGAGTCAGTGCGCATGAAAGTGATATGGAGCGTGTGCTGTGGTCTTCACAGTCTATAGATATCAATGAAATTGAACACTTGTGGAGGAATTTTGCCAGACAGTCTGCTCCACACCATCTTAAAAATGCTAAAGGAGGGAATGTGTTTTGGAAGAATGCGTTCCCATTACTCTAGCAGAGTTCCACGAGAGACTTAATGCCAAAGAGCACAATACATGTCAACATCATTAAGACACATTATGTTTGTTTTCCTTTCATTTGTCACCTGCCTGTGCTGGATGAGTTGTCCACACGCTCACACAAAAACAGAAAACCACAGCTTGCGTTAAACAACATTTTTTTCTGGTCTGACAGAGATGTAGCCTTCTTCTGTCAGAGCTGCTTTCAGTGCCAAATGATATCCTTCAAAGTTCCTTCCAAAGCTCCACTCTCACCACTGCCCATTATTGGCACCCCATTTGTCCACCATGGGATGGACATTGTTGGACCCATGGAGCAGAGTAAAACAGGGAATCTGTATATGCTTGTAATTACTGATTATGCATCCAAATATCCTGAGGTTTCCCCATGAAATCCATCAAGGCAAAATCAGTGGCTTTCTGCCTTGTGCAGCTCTTCTCAAGGTTTTCAATGGGAAACACTGACCAACCAGGAAACTACCACCCTCATACTGATGGACTAATGGAGCGGTTTAATCAGACTCTAAAGTAGATGCTTCGAATGGTGATAGATGAGAATGGTGCCGACTGGGATCCATGACTTCCTTATATTCTCGTTGCCTACAGGAAGTACCGTAAGCCTCCACTGGTTTCTCTCTCTTTGAACTCTTGTATGGTTATGAGGTTCAGGACCTCTAACACTGATGAGAAACATTTGGGAGGAAGACGAGGCAAAGTTGGAATCTGTTAACATTGTTTATTATGTTGTGCAGATGAGGGAGTGACTTCAGAAAATGAGTGCCCAGTCGAATATGACCACAGTCCTGCAGAAGCAGAGGTTCTGGTATGACTGATCAGCCTGGCAGAAGTCTTTTAGTCCTGGACAAAAAGTGTTGGTGCTCCTCCCTACTCACAACAATAAGTTATTGGTTAAGTTGCAAGGACCCTTTGAGGTTTAGGACAAATTGGGTTCCACTACTCAGTGGATGTCTATCCCTGCATTGAAACTCCAGCTCCAGCAGGGATCTGCATATAAACCTTTCAAGAACGGGGTGCAGCACCGTGAGAAGACAGCAGAAGTAACGCTCATAAGAGGCGCGCCAGAGGAAGGGGAACAATACTTTACCTTCTGCTGCTGCGGCAGACTGTGACCTTAGCCATCTGCCAGAGGATAAACAGTTTCAGTCGAGAGGTGTGTGCAACTCTGAAGTGTTTCAAGTGAATCCTGGCAGAACAGGTATTGTTGAACATCACAGTGTAATTACAGAGGGAGCCACAGTAAGGCGTCTAAGTTACAGGATTCTTGAATGCCTGTTGGCATCCCTAAAGAAGTGCATTAACTTAATGTTGTCCTTGGGGATCATCGAGCCTTCAAGGAGTGTTTCACTGCATGTTTCACTGCTCAGTGACCAAAATACTTGTGAGTCCCTGAAACGAGACCCAGGTGGTGGTTACAGGAAGAGGGTGATAGATTGTCTGAAGCACTTAGAACAAGATGATGCATTTGACCGGCCCTCATAACAGAGGGTGTACCCAGGGGAAGCTACACCAAGTCTCTATGGTTCATCGAAGATACATAAACAGGGTGTGCCTTTAAGACCAACTGTCTTTATGATCAGTTCAGTCACCTACAACATCTCAGAGTTTCTGCCTTCAAACCTCAGCCCGTTGGTAGGCAGCTCTAAACACCACATCGAGAACACCTTGGATTTTGTTGAGAAGGTGAACGATGTCATTATGGAGGAAGATGAAACAATGGTCTTGTACAATGTTACATCTCTCTTCACTTGTGTTCCAGTCACCGAAGCAGTGGAGGTAGTTCATAAAAGATTACAGTATGACCCCAACCTCAACAACAGGACCACTCTCAGCACCAGCCAAGTGTGTTTGCTCTTGGAACTGTGTCTTAATGTCACATATTTCACATACAAGGGTAAGTACTACAAACAGAAACATGGGTTCCCCAGTTTCACCCATTGTGGCCAACTTGTACATGGAAGAAGTGGAAAATAGGGTTTTGTTATCTTACCCTGGAACACCACCAAGTCCACCACCCATTCACTGATCACATTAACTCAGTGGACCAACAAATCAAGTTCACCAAGGAGGGTATGGAAAATGACAGGCTAGGCTTCTTAGACTGTGAGATTTCACTCTGTATGGGAGACATTTAAATGGTTCAGCCATTATTGGTCATTGATCAGTAGTCACTAATCAATGTTCATGACAATTTGCATCTTAATGATCCAGAAACTGACCTTACAGCCCACTGTTCGACAGTGGTGCTCGTTTTAGTCATTATGCAAATGTACTGTTTATAAAGTTGGGGAAACTTGCAGACAGCTAAGACTGCAGAAATTACATGGATGAGTGACAAAACATTTCTAATTATTTATTTATTTACTTATTTAAAATGTGTCTTTTTTTTGTTGTTTTTTTTAAAGCCCTATAGGTATGTAAGTGCACAGTGCAGTGCAGCTGTGTTGTTCAAGTTTTTAATGCCTCTGCAGGAAGGTTCTCCACAGAGATTAAAAGCATGTCCCGCTCTCTGTACCAGCACAGCCGTAAACTCAGCAGGATTGTATGGATGCTGATTAAAAGCTCTGACTGGCAGAAACGCACAGCAGCACATAATGAAATGACATAATAAACTCCATCATATATGACGGAGGCAGGCATATATTTACTGATTTACAACTGTAAAGGCTCTGATGTAGTTTTCGCTGACAGCACCACTTTGATACGGTTGCCTTCTCGTGAATGAACACTAGAGGGAGACACCAGCTCACTCATTTCTTAAACAATCACTGTGCTAAAGAAATCAACGAAATTAGGTCAATAAATAAACAAGTTTTCTTTTTTTTAAATTCACACAGTTCATCTTCATCTAATTTTCTGAGAGAGAGAGTTAAGCACTAACACATTAGAAAGTCAGTTTATACTTTTTCTAAAAATAACAAAAATTTAGTTATAAGCACCAGATTATATAAGAAACTCCTTATTGTAGTCTACATTTACATGAAAAGGAAGCATATTATATATTTTTGGTCCGTACAGTAATCATAAAGAGATCAGTTAAGTCTTATCATTATTCTCATTAGGAATATGAACATTTCAAATAATCTAAAGTTGTCACAGAGAAGCAGTGGTTTAAAAGCACAGTGTTTCCACTCAGCTGTAGTGTACTGTAAAGTGTGACTCAGCCTCATATAGCACTGCTACTGCTGTGTCTTTAAAACCCTCTCTGCTCTTGGCTCCTTGCCCAGAAAGTTTATTTCCCATTTCCCATCCAGCCACATGGACTGTTCACCACCACACAGAGCGAACAAGAATTTTCCCTCTGAGCGCGGCAACTCCAGCAGCTGTCCTGAACACAGGACTTTAATCTTTGACCAGGGATTTCTACATCCACGGCTCGGTGAAGGACTTAAACCTCGCAGCAGATCTGCCACAGCTTGTCAGCCAACAGAGATTTGAGGTATTATTTAAACACTGAGAGCTTGTGAACAGTTTTCTTCTCCTGCCAGTCAGGTGCACCATTATTCATATACCTAAGAGTTTGTGTAGTTTACATGCTTGCTCTGGTTAACAGTGTGTTTTCGGGTACTGATCGGCTACTTTTTGGACAGTGTGTCAGATGACTCTTTGAATGTGCCGTGTCAGTTTCGTCCTGCTGCCATGTGAGCGCTATTGTCTTTTTTTTTTTTTTTTTTTTCTTGTTTTCGTGTCCTTG
>VURO01048619.1:33485-48845 GCA_015108175.1 Pelvicachromis taeniatus
AGGGAGAGAGGGAGAGAAAAAAAAAAAAAAAAGA
This sequence comes from Pelvicachromis taeniatus, assembly GCA_015108175.1. Taxonomy (NCBI): domain Eukaryota; kingdom Metazoa; phylum Chordata; class Actinopteri; order Cichliformes; family Cichlidae; genus Pelvicachromis; species Pelvicachromis taeniatus. The sequence goes on from VURO01048619.1 coordinate 33,520, forward strand.
AACACAGTTCGGTCAACGAGGCCAAACTGACTCTGTCCTTCCTTTTTTTTTTTTTCTCAAGGAAGGAAACAAGAAGAAATTGTGTGAAGCAGCATTCACTGTTTGTAACCTTTTGGTATTTTACCTCCAGTCAGACGATCTGTTTCTCCACTTGGAATACTTGTACGGGAAATGCATTAGTGATGCGAGGGAAAAATAGCATGTGGGACAAACAACCTGCAGCACATGTCCACACTTACGGGATGATTGCTGTGACATTTTAAGGACAGATGGCAGAAGCCGCTGCTGTAGCTGTAGGTTACTGGGTAGAGCGGCACAGGGTCAGGTTCATTCAACTACTTGCTAAAGCTGTAGCACTTAGGTTACATTAGGATCCATTGTTAAAATCCTCCCGGCCTACGTTCTGCAAGAGTGTTGCCTGACCTGGAAGTGGAGGAGCTGTGATGCAGCCATGCACTTTCTATTACAAGGATGTCAGGCTGCATCGGTCACAACTGTTACTAGATAGGGCTGCATCTACATTTTCATTCATTAATACCTTCCCAACGTCCACCATTGTCATACAAGTATGAATAGAGTTGAGTCGAATGCAGTTTAGTTAAGCCTAGCCTAGATTAAATGATTGTGATATATTAGTTAGCAAAAAGTAGTGGATCATCTTTTAGTTTTGGGGCATTTAGGAATGACAAAAGTTGTTTACGATAAGCTAAAAAAAGCAGCATTGCTGACAATATTAAGGATCAATTCTGTTAATTTGATTTATATGATGACAAATCACAACAGTCACCTCAAGGTGCTCTATATTGTAAGGTGACCCTCCATTAATACGGAGAAAACCCCAACAATCACATGACCCCCTATGAACAAGCACTTGGCGACACTGGGAAGGAAAAACTCCTTTTTAACAGGAAGGACCAGACTCAGGCATCATGCTTTTTAATTAATAACTGGCTCTAACTTAAATGTGTGGACCCTTTAAGGGTACTGGCTACTTCTAATTTAGTGCTTCAGTCCCAGCTTATCTGGAACTGTTTTCACAATTTTCACAAATTCCTCAAAACGATAGTATTAATCAAATATCGAATTTGTAACGTGGGCTGGCCTTCATGCTGTCAATCAAACTAACCAGCTGCCAGTGCTAGGTTGATACTGGCACCACAGGCAGGTAAGAGGCAATGTACAGAAGCTATCTGTGCTTATAGGGAGCCGACTGATAGAAATGATATCTAAAGGTGAAACAGTGCATAGGATAGGTCAGTTGTTAATTGCAATTTAACTGAGTGCTTTCAGGAAACAACACAGCGCCTCAGTTTTACACAAAGATACCATACACTGTCCATTTATTACCAATTACCTGTGACAGTGACATTAACCTAAATCAATTATGCCAGTCCAGTGAATAGACTTGTAAGTGGAAGAAGTGACAATAGAATCAATTATTATGCAGATTCAATTAGATAAAGAGCATGTAAGGTGTCATCTTACACGTCATCGTGTTACATTATGGTCTCATATCAGGCTGGTCTGAGAACTGTTGCGAACAGCGTGAATGCGTTGCTAGGGCACGTGGACGTCCTCCAGACGAACGGTAAACGAAGTGAGCTCTCAGCGGGGACTCCAGAAACACACCTCCTGTCTGCGAGGCCGACGGATCGGTTAGCTCAATTTAACTTATGCATGTGTGCGAGAGAAGAGGAGACAGAGAGCGCAAAGAGATAGAATGAAGGACGCTCGCATGCTGTGACTTGTCCTGTTCGGATTCAGACAGCAGTCGGGGACCCTGTGGCCTCCCAGCAGCGCAGCGTGACACAGCTACTAACTTTCTGCAGACACACACACATATGGAGCACGGTTCCTTTTAGCCGGAAGTAGGACAGCCAAAAGAAGACAGCAAAAAAAGGAGAGGAAAGTAAAAAGCGGAGGCAAAAACAGGACAAATGATGATAAACAGATAAACAGAAAGGCACACAACCACACACACACACAACCACACACACAACCACACACACACACACTCAGCCAGATTTGATAGAGGCAGTACATTGCGTGATCTGTTCTCCAGTGTGCTCGTGGTGCTGGTGGAGTGTTTTTTGGAAACTAGGTCATTGTTCCTCCCACTCAGCCTGTCTGATCCGGCACGTAGCCTGGCTCTTTTTTTATTTATTTTTTATTTATTTATTTTTTTAACCAACTAAGCACCTCACTTGTCTCTCTCTTTTTTTTTTTTTTTTGGGTGGAGGGGGAAGTGGAGAAGTGGGATTGTTAAAAGTCAAGCACTTTTTAAATGCGGCTGCACGCACGTGTGCACAAACACGGAGACGCAAGCGGCAGCGAACGCTGTCGACGTCGGCCCAAAAGCTCGCAGATGGTCAAAGAGCCCGACTACATTAGGTGGAGAGTTCTCCTGTGGTATGTCCAATATGTCCAGCAGTGCTCTCCTCCTCTCCTCCTCCTCTGCTAATGGCTCCGCACTGACAGATGAGCTTAGAGGCTTTTAAATATTCAGCCTCTGCATATTGACCGGGCTCAGATTGAATTATACAGTCATTTATTCATCACTCATTTCACACGAGAAGGCGTGACGCACTGCCCTCGTACCAATCTGTGAGACATGCATATGCGCACACATAGCCCCACTCACACACACACACACACACACTGTGGGTAGAGCAGACAGGAAGGGCACAGAGGCTGAGGCTCTGCTATCCAGGATGAGTAATCATAGCTAACTGTGCCAGCAGAGAAGCAGCATGAGAGGAGGGATGGGAGAAGGGTAAATGGGTAAGAAAGGAGTGGGGAAGAAGGAGAAAGACGGGATGTGAAGAGCGGCAGGAGAGGGGGAAAGAAGCCCAGAGTTGAATGGAGGAAATGAGGGTGGATGGTGAAAGAGTGAAGGAGCTGGACAGGAATGGAGGGAGCATTAAAAAGTCACTCCAGCAGATTGGGGGGTGGTTCAATCAATCCACTGCCCAGCCAAAATGATCTGCACTATACTTTGAAAGTTTGAGTCAACTTATGCGTGAGATGATGGCTCGGAGGGCTGAATCGCCTCAGCCCATTTTACCTGAATCGGTAACATTCTGGTGTCAGAAGAATAACCAGGTTAGTGTCTCACTCCACACAGAAAAAGTCAGTACAGCCCAGCTCCTCAGTGTTATCCTGACTCACATGTCCTCCTTTTGAGGCTTAATCATAGCAGCATTTGTAACACGCACCCACTCATGACCACTGGATCCACTAAGAGATAATCATGCATCGTTTTCACGTACAGTTTTCAACAACCCCGCTTTGCTAACCTGGTCATTGTGCCCATGTTTTCCATGAACAACAATGCACTGTCACCATGACCAGCACAACTTCCAGCAGGACGCGTGAATACATTTTGCCATGCCACTTTATGATGGGACTGGATGCTTATTCGCCAACAGATTCTCACCTCATTGTAATGCTGTTTTTTTTATCAAGGGGTGTTTAAGGCACATATGTGTTATAAGAGTAAAAATCCTGGACCGTGTGAGGGCTGTCAAGCCACGCTCAAACGCTAAAATCACTCTAAGGTTGTAGACTTTACATTATAATGCTGCTGCCATATTAAAAATAGCCTTTCGTGACATTTAAAGATGATAACTCGGTTAATAATCCCCATTGCAGTTAGAGGTGTTCTGAAAGGTTTTATATATGTGTCTCATTCGTGGAGATGGTCTATATGGGAAGGCTTGTTGCACTACCTTGTTTGGACTTATTCATCACCTCTAAACCCGCTGGAAAAACCTCAGCAAAAATACTTTGTAGTGTTTTTAGTAGTGAGCTGAAGCTGGACGTGACAATCTGCCGGTTAAGTGATGACGTATCAGCCCTCTGACCTGCTGGGTTCAAGTCTTTCCGGCTTTAGCCGAGGCTCTTGTCATTTACACCGTGTTGCGGTAATGTGCGCCTTTTATTATTTTTATTTTTTTTAAATAGGCATGAGTTAAACACGTTTAAGTTCAACTTTTAAAAAGTCAGAGTGTACACTTCAGCCCTTGGACTCTGGTTGTCCCAGACATTAATATTTTAACACTTTTATACTTTAACATTTCAGAAATGAATCACTGTCTAGTCAGCTAAGATGTCACTGTGGTCATTGAGCTAAGAATTATAACTTTTTTGGTTGCAAATAAGTCAAATCACGCAACAACATGTTAGTCACCAAGACCGTGTTGTTGATGGTGCCACCTCAGACACTTTGTTGTCTACAGTTTTGTCCATTCTCAGGCTCTTCTTGCTGCCACATCACAGCACTTGTCTCAGCAGGTGCTGTACCTCCAGTCTGACACTCTGTGTACTCTGAGAACAGTGCTGCGTTTATAGTAACCTAACATGATTTGTTGTTACCTACATGCTGGCCGATTATTATTTGTCCGCTGAATCTGGTGTTTAGTTTTTCATCTTTATGTCCAAAGTTATATAGCATGGCATGTTTTTCCAAGGGTATTTGGACTGGGCTGTGGATATGTCAGGCTTAATCTGATATGAAAACTTCTGCTTTATGTCCACAAAATTCACCATTAGGAACAAACACAGCCAGTATGGACAAGGCCCAGAGGTAGACAGTTATTTTTTCCTTTGTTTTTGTGAGGTTTTCACTGAGCTACTTAAGCCCCTTTTGGATTAGTATCTCAGTATCTTCTCAGATCGACTTGTCACAGATCGCCACGACTCGACTCGGATCGACTGGTTTTCTGTTACAGTTCAGTACTACTGAATGTGCGTGGTTGTTTTTGTAACCATTTCACTCGTTGCCGGGTTTCAAAAATAGCGGTTTTGATTTTCGTGAACGAAACACTCTCATGACTCATCGAGTGAAAGAAATTAATCCCTTAATTGTCCTACAGGGGGAAATGACTTCTCTCCATTCACTCAGTGAAGCAGTGGGCTGCCATCAAACCAGGCGCCCGGGGAGCAGTGTAGAGACGGTACCTTGCTCAGGGATACCTGAGGTGAAAGCAATTCAGTGGATTCGAACCCCCGGCCTTCAGATCATGAGGCAAGCACTCTACCTACTGAGCTATCTCCTCCTATAGCGATGCTACTGACCAGTCAATCAGTGGCATGCAGTCTGATGACGTCGCATTTTAGTACACTCTCGGATCGCTTGGGATCCCGGGCGAGCTGGTACTAAAAAGCTCCTGGTACCAGGTGATCATACATAGTACGACATGCAGTGAAATGCTTGTTGCTGTGCAATGCCCGACCGTAAGAAAACTAAACATAGACATAAAAGTAAACTAACAAGACAAAAATACATATGCATACAAACAATTTTTTTTTAATTATTATTATTAAAAGTGTGCAATATAAACAGTGTGTAGAGTAACAGTTTGCAGTGGAATAAACAGTTGCTGTTGTATAGTATGAGAGAGAGCGAGTCCCGTCCTACACCTGGTTCAGGGCCTGAATAGCCTGGGGCAGAAGCTCCTCCTCAGTCTCTCTGTTTTCTCCTTAAGGGAACAGAAGCACTTCCCAGACCTCAACAGTGAGAAGAGTGCTGGGATGAGAGAGATCCCATCCCAGCAAAACCATGGTAAAGTATGTCGAATCGATCCGAGCAGGTACTAATGGAAACGGGGCTTTAGAGTCCTGTAAAACTCCAAAAGGACAACGGCTTATAAGCAGTTGAAAAAGGATTTCGTAGCCCAAACAAATTCTGGATTCTTGCCTCATTCTTACTAACAGGCTGGTAATATAAGGACAAAAGGACACTGCTAAGAGAATATTAGAAAATACAAAATGCATACCTAAAGTTTAAGAACATCGTAACCCATATGTATTTTTAAAAAATTACTTTACCAATTTTAAAAATTCAATTTTCAATTTAAAAACAACTTCAATAATTTTACTGAATGAATGGACGTCACAGTGGGACCACCATCAAAGCAATGCAGATTTTGAATGAATGTGAACTGAACAAAAGCCAAGCATCACAATGAGCTTTGCTTACCTGAAACAGTTGATTATTGGTATGAGTATTCAACATTGCTGCCAAATTAAAGGGGAAAAAACACATATAATATACTACAGGTTATACTATACATACCATATACTATAAGTTTTGTGCCACAACAAAAGCTTTAGTGGCCCCTGGAGTCTCTGGAAGTCTGCTACAGGAGAGGAACATCCATCAGATAAGGTGATCACTCAGAACAACTTTATATTGATTTGCACTGACCCTTCTCACTATGGGAAGAAGTGGATACAAATCATCCCAGCAACAGCATAACAGAGGCGCTAGAGGTCTACAGTGGCTGTGTGAAGGGTTCATGACATTTTTCACTTGTCTATACAAAAATATCTTGTGCTGATATCAGTGCTGATATTAGTAACGGCGTTACTAACAGTGTTACGTTTTTCAGTAATGGGTAATCTAACTAATTACAATTAATTTTTTTTACTTTTTCTCAACACACAGACGGTTGAAGCTGTGGGAAAAACAATCGCACGAGTGCTGCTCATTGGCTGAGGAAGAATAAAGTAGTCATGGTGAACCAATCACATGACAAATTTAAGACAACATAACAACAAGACAGTTACTTTTCCTAGTAATTAGTTACTTTCATAATATTGTAACTCAGTTACTAACTCAATTACTTTTTCGACAAAGTAACTAGTAGCTATAACTAATGACTTTTTCAAAGTAACTTGCCCAACACTGGCTGATATTGAAGATCATGACATAATCAGAGTATATCAACTTTTCGCATTTTATCAACGCCATGGCGTTAAAGCCAAGCATGTTAAAAGTTTACCGATATGATTAGTTTAATATTTGTTGCATAGATGATTTTTATTTATTTAAAAACATGTACATTTTAAATATATCACTGACTAAATTTACAAGCTGCTGTTTTTAGTTTTGTTCGGTAGAAAAGAGCCACAAGCGTACGATATGCATCAGTGTAGCTCTGTAGCTCAGCCTCACGCTGCAGTGTGCTCTGTGCCATCCCCACAGTACAGGCTGATGAAGTGCCTGGGTGGTGGTCTCTCTCTATTCTAACCTAGACCCACACCAACCAGTCTCCATCCCACTCTGTCCTGCCCCCACTGAGCCGGGTGATAAAAGAGCTCAGTGTCACTGGGCTCCAGAGAGGGGACAGATTCATTACCTGACCTGTGCTGCTGACTGGGACACAATTGACTCTGACGGCTCTGTAATGCTCTGACAGGGAGAGAAGCAGATAGATGACTGAGTGCAGAAAGAGGGGGCTGATAAAAGAGGGAAGAAAAGGTTGCAAAAGATGGATAGAAAAGTGAAAGGGGAGGGGGCTGCAGATGAAAAGGGGGCAGATAGATGAGGGGACATAGAAGGAGAATGTGGGGTACAGATACATAAGAGGGGTTAGGAGTGAAACAGGAGGACTAACAGAAAGTAAAAGAGTAACCAAAGATATGTTTTCATCTAGCTGTCAAGCTGATTTTACACAGAGCTTTGAAATGCCACAAAATGAATGCGAATGAATGTGAATTATCACATTAGCTGGTTTGAAGTGCATCAACAGTGCTCCTTTGAGTGGTCGCTCTGTGTACCATTGAACAACTTGTTGTTGTCTTTTAGCCTCTGCTAATGCTGGCCATATTTCATGCTTTCATCACAAAATGAAAATAAAGACATGCACCTGTCACCAGTCTGCACCGCTAACTAAACCTCAGTAGGAGACTTGGTTGTAGGAGTCAGGAGGGATTAGACATGCAACGCTCAAAGGTGCCCATTTCCAGAAACACCTGGAAAATACCAATGACATTATTGCTGGTAGAACAATGTTTATCAGTGTTTGTCCAAGAACTCTCTGCTGCAGACTTTTCCATTGATGCTATGGACAGTACTTGATAGTACTTGATATCATATGGAAGTTAAAATCCCCAACAGCAGATATAAAACTAATACATTAGAGACTATTTTGTATTGAGGCTTATCCAGGCTAAATCTTGTAATGATAGGTAATTGTCATGTAGTCTTCACTAAATTTTGTATATTTAACCTCCTAAGACCTGAACTCGTTCATGGCATGCATTTTTATTTTCTCTTTGATATTTGGGCTGATTGGGACCTGATGAATGTAAAAACAAAGAATTACAAGATTTTTTTTATTTTTTTTACGTGATTTTTATTTCTGAGAGAAATGAGATCCACATATGATCACATTCTTTTTACATTTTGATTGAACAGTGGCAGCATAATGTCCTCGTAAGATGATATCAGGCCCTTGTAGAGCAAAATGTTGTATTTTGGTTTAAACAACCCAAAATGTGACCTCCACATATGGGGACACCAGGTCCTAGGAGGTTAATTTTAAGCTACTTGTCTCTTAAGCCAGTCAAGCTAATTGAGGAATCTACCCAATAACTAAAAAGTTATGCTATTGTAAATTCTACCATCTCATCCAAATATGATCATAAATAGTTGACAAAAATGTGGATGGATGGATGGATGGATGGATGGATGGATGGATGGATGGATGGATGGATGGATGGATGGATGGATGGAAGAGTTCCACTTTGGCGGGCTCAGGTTGTGGCCTTCAGCTCAGACTAGGGGTGATCCCAGCTTGAAGTTGAAGTTTCTACTGCACGGCAGGTACAGTATGAGTCTGGAGTTCAAGAATCTCAGGGTCTTAGCCACATGCCTGCTTGTTCATGTGGTACCACATGGAGAGACTTTCTCTCTCATCTGACTTGGAAACATTTTGGTATCCCACCAGATAAGCTGGGGGCGATCACTGGAGTGAGTCAGCACTGGGCTTTTCTGCTTAAGACCATTGCCCCACAACCCAGATGTGAATAAGCAACAGAAGATGGATGGATGTAGTGTAGCTTTGCTAACCTTAGCTTTAGCTACTTCAAATATGTTATTTGAGTAGCAGCATCTTTTTCAAGCCATGGTGTTGTTTTTCCTTTTTCCTAAGCTAACTTGGTTCTTCAGATGAAGTGAGAGTGTTTATGTGCTATTCTTGGATTAAGTTCTTTTGAACAACATTTGCTTTTCCTTAAGCTACTGTCTTAACTGAATTATAGCATAAAGCTACAGACAACAGGAGTAAATCATTGCATCTGCACAGTGGTTCGTGTGACGCTCATGCACCATGTAAAATCATATTCTAATTGTGCTGTGAACCCTTTAGTAATCAGTCTAACTAATAGAATTGACTTGATTTTAGGGAACTGAATCAAATTTGAGATTGATGTTTGGATCCACATTTGTGAAACATTTAGTTAATATGGAACATTTTATACATTTTAGTGTTTAAATGAAAATTCCCGTGACAATGGCGTCAGTATCTGCTGCCATTAGTCTGATAACAATCAGAGACTTTGTTAAATAGAATCTAAACAGGATTTTATGAGTAGGAAATGTGCAGCTTTAGGCTGTTACAGCGTGTCTACACTGAAGGCTTGGCATGTACTATACAACAGCAGAGCAGCAAATTCAGATCTTTTCTTTAAACACTGTGCTCAGGTGCAATATCAAGTGTACGTCCTCTACATTTTAGCAGCACTCAGAGAAGCATACACAATCATCATTCTTACACTTGTAAAATGGAAGAAAATAGACTTGAAGCATAAAAATAGACTTTGGGCTACATTGAAGTGGTGCAAGTGAAATGTGAGTCATGCAACTTGTGCAGACTTGGCTGTTAAATATAGACATTTAATATGACTAAAAAAACTTTATGCTTTCGTTACATCAACTTTGATAGCTCTTAATAGCAGCATAAAAGAACTGTTTCATCATTGGTGAACCCTTCGTAACATTTAGCATAGTGTTAAAATAATTAAATATAACATAAAAGGAGCAGTATGAGTTAGTGGCAGCAGTCAAGATAACGACAGATCGATGGATAGAAACAAATAAAGCTGGAGATGTATACAGTACATTTCCACACTAGAAGAAGATTAAAAAAAAAGAGATGAAGAAAAACTGTGCAGTAGATACCACACACACCTACACAAACACACACACACACACGCTCACTAATCTGTCAAGGCAACAAAGAGAGGCAAGCCAGGGCCGCATTTGCATGACAAACTGGCCCCGCTAGTTTGATTGAAGAGAAAACAATTTTAGGAGACAGGCTGACTGTGTGGTATGGTGCCTGCCACCTCTGGGTGGGCCTCAGGACCCATAATCGGAGTGTGTGCACATGTAGGTGGCTGCTTGATTTGTTTGTGAGCGTGACTGTGTGAGACATGAGTTGGTAGTTAGGGGATATGGGATTTAGTTGGATGGCAGGAAAACGGAGTGGTAGAATTCATCAGGTGCTGCAGCTGTGTGTGTGTGTGAACATCTTTGTGGGGACCCAAAATTGGAAGTTTACTATATTTGTGGGGACCAACAACCCTCGTGGGGACCAAAATCCCAGTCCCCACGAGGGTATAAATACACACGTGTGTGTGTGTGTGTGTGTGTGTGTGTGTGTGTGTGTGTGTGTGTGTGTGTGTGTGTGTGTGAGAGAGAGAGAGAAAGAGGATTCTTTTGTGTTCCTTTACAAATCCAGGCAAAATGTGTGTGTCTGTCTCTGCCTGTATGTAATATATATACACATGCATATATACAGTTATCTTCAGAGTTTTGATGCCCTCATCGTGAATTTGAATGCATTTGTAATTTTGGACTTTTACTGATTTCTTTCAGCTGTTCTTTTTCCAGGCTGCAATGATTGTACAGGATCCATCTTTATTGACTTCAAAAAGCAAGAATTGTGTGCATACTTTTTAATTTATTTTGGATTTTCTCAAATCCACACAGGCTCAAAAGTATACATACATCCCACTAATAGTTTGGCACCTAGCAAACTGCACCTCAACCAGAAGCATTATTCCATTAAGTTAATTTATTGGTTTGTTTTGAAGTGTATTCCACACATTTTCAGGGCATAGGTCAAGGCTATGGGAAGGCTCACAATATACGCCAGCTGTATCAATTCCAAGATCAGCTGCCATCTATTTTCCTCCTGTTGGAACACCCAATTGTGTCCATGTTTCAGTTGTGTTGCTGTTGACAGGAGGTGATATTAAAGAGTTTGGAGGTAGTTCAGCCTCATAAGCCTCACCTTTACTCCTCCAAACATACCTCCTGTCCTTGTGGACAAATAGCTCAGTCTTTGTCTTGTCTGACCTTAAAACTTTCCTCCAGGAGGCATTTGGCTTGTCCATGTGAACGGCGGTATATTTCAGTTGAGTCTGAAGGTGCCGATTTTAGCACAGAGGCTTAATTCTTGGTCGGCACCCTCTCGATCCATGGTGACATAAAACTGGCTTCACTGTGAACTGTGATGGTCTTAGTTCATGGCAGAGCCTTGGTGGTTCTTGGGTATTCCTGAACATCCTAACCAATTTCCTCTCATCTGAGGGTGACAGTTTGGCTCTTCTTCCACTTCTTGGCAAAGTGGTGACACATCCGAATAACGTGTACTTACATACATTTGTTTGAACTGAGATTGTACTTAAATATATCTCTAAGGAACCTTCCTAAGTTGTTTAAATTAACTCTGCTTCTTAGAGCGTCCCCGAGCTCCTTTGACTTCCTTTGACGCTCTCAAACAACTTTTTATGCTGCCAAAGAGAAATTACCATTTGTGGTCAATCATGATCACTTACAAGAAGTTAATAGGCCCTGCCCTTGTCAAGTTAAAAGGCATAATAGCACCTATAAAAAATATTTAAGTGAGTGTATGTATACTTCTATACTTTTATATAGTCATTAAACATGTATGCTGTACAATCATCCAAACTGGAAAAAGAACAGCTCAAAGAAATCATTAAAATCCTAACATTACCACGACACGATGAGTGCATACAAACCACAGCTATGTAGTCTTTTTTCCACAACTGGAAAAAACAAACAAACAGAGAGTGTGACAGAGAGATAGTCTCTGTTCTACCTTAATCCCCAGATTGCCAGAGCTGAGGGTTCAGACATACGCTGGCCTTGTTGCTACAGTCACTCTAATCTAATCCTATCGTCACTCTAAAACCCTGTCTGGGTGAAAACACACACACACACACACACACACACCCCTAACTCTCAATCTCTTACAAATTGCTTTTATGTCCACGTATAGGCGCACCCACGGACTCACACACCCACTGGTGCATTCTCTTGCTCGCACACACGCGCGCACGTGCACAGGTAACCAGTTGCACAGATGCCTGACACGACTCGCGGTAGCTCTCCGTACACAAAGGGCTTTGGAGTATGACAGATGTAGGCTGACTGATTTCCGTGGCTTGCTGTACAGACTGTGGGTGCTTACAGGGGTTTTGTCAGCCTCAGTGCGCGTGTGTGCTCTCAGTTCTTTCGTCTTGTCTACAAAGAAAGTCTTTCAGATATGCACAGATACACAGATATGCTGCTATTTACATCCTTCTAACTGGTAGGGTCAACGTTACTTTATTGTTTCCTGCAAGTCCCAGATTAGGGCCACTGCTGCACCCATCCCGACATACTGTTGTTGCCAGAAGTGAATGAAGGAAGGAATAGTTGAATTTGTCTGCCAATTATGTCTATAACAGCAGTTCCAATTTAAAAAAAAGAAAAAACAATAATAATAAATAAAACATGTCTCAAAAATTCAGAGAAGCTCAGCTTTCTAAACTCTGTGTAGCATCCCTTTTAACAACAGTCTACAAACGTCTGGGAGCTGAAGAGACCAGGGTTGGGTTCATGATGTGGTGAAAGGTCACCCCCTTATTCTTGTACTGTGAAGCCATGTAGTTGTAACAGAGGAGGTATGCGGTTTAGCATTGTCTTGCAGAAATATAAAGGCCTTCCCTAAAAACGATGTTGTCTGGGTGGAAGCATCTGTTACTCTAAAACCTGTATAACGGTGCTCTGAGCAGTTCCAAGATATGGAGCACCTATAGATCACAGTTCGTCCCTACAGTGCTACTGCGGTTCTGCTAATGTCCCAGATTTTGAGGACTTAAAGGTTAACTTTTCACAGGCCCCACATTTTGGACCCAGGGAAGCACTTCTTCCCTAAAGACAGAAAATCTGAATAGAAGTGAAAATTTGTGCCAGACTACAACGAGCAGAGAAATTTCCAGGTAGCAATGACTGTGTGGCTCAAGTGTGGCTCATATCTGCAGCTGCACTTTGAGCCTTGACTGACAGTGATGACTCAGGGTGAGTCTGATTCCCACAACTAAACAACTGTTCAGCCTTATAGTGTGGGTCAGATAGCAGGTATGTTGTGACATTCAGGTCACATCTGCCACAGCCAACATAACCTGCGTGTTGCAGGTCCACCCAGCACCTGACATTTTTATCTGCTCTTCCCAGATGTGTTAAAAATGATTGTACCAGCATTATTTATCATGTTTTGGTCATTAGCGAGTCCATTCAGATGGGACTGTCTGGCACCACAGTGGTGGTGGAAACACTGCAACTTTTACAGCAATGCAGTGTGACATCACCTAGACAGTTCTCCAATGAATGTAGTGCCATATATGCATCGCTAGTGGATAACAGCGTTTACCTAACAACTGTCATTGTGAAAAATAAAACTGTTCTGTCCCATTTCGTTATGCTCCTCCTCTTTTCCCTCTAAGCCATAAAAGCTTAGTGGAGTAATGTCGTCACCCTGTCGAGTGGGCAGCGTGGATTTGTACGTTTTTGAATGTGATAACTCTAGAACGAGTCGACGCAAGCGCTTCAGATTGATACCATGTCTTCTAAAATTCTCAAACAAGTTCTAATCTCAGTGACATTGATCTCAAGGTCAGAGGTCAAGTTTTCAGAATAACCTATCAGTGCAATAACTAAAGAAGGAAGTCGCCTAGGATTTTCAAATTGATACCATAGGTGCATCAACTAAAAATCTGAGATTTTTAGTTGATTTTTACTTAACTTAATCCCTAACAAGGCGATATAGGATTTTGAAATTGATACCATAGGTGCATCGACTAGAAGGTCAGGGGGTAGCACTGCTTGTCAACAGGATTTTCCCTCTTCTCTTTCCCTTCAACCCCAACGGGTTGCAATAACTGGTTGCTCATGTTTAAAGGGAGTTCTTCCTTTCCACTGTCACCAGGTGTTTACTACGCCGGGTGATCATCTGACTTTTGGGGTTTACCTCTTAATATAAAGTGTCTTGATGCGGCTGTTGTGAGTTGGTGATTTGTAAATAAAATTGAACCGAACTGAAGTTCAGTGTTCGCTTTTTAATCTGTGCGGTTTGACGGACTGTCGAAGTAGAAAGGAAACCTCAAACCCATTGGACTACTTACAGTCCATAACCTCCAAAATGGGTCTTAGTTGCAGTGGGTGTCAAGAATCTTGCAATAATATGGCTACTCAGTCAAGTACCACTGACAAGAAATCCAAACACGACAGTTGAACCTTTTGAGTTGAGGTTTGCCCACCATATCGTCTTCATTTCCCTGTTAACAAGGTGTACAAAGGCGTCACAGTCTCAACCTCGTCTCTTTTACCCTCCCCACACAACTACTTCTGTTACTATTAATGAACAAAGGAGTGCCTTTGACGGGAACCTGGCCAACACTGTGATTTTTACCTTCTAAAAATACATACACCTCAGAGATATCTGACTCTTCACGTCACCTTTTGTCACATTAACTGGTGCCACAGCTTCATGTGTGTTGGCACGATGCAGATACCGGTGACTGCTTATCACCTTACACATAAATAATGCCTCTGCCAAACAAAAATCGAATATTTTTGTATTAGACCAAAAAAACGCTAATCTGCTAGTCTGGTAAAATAACTGGTTTACTCTTAATCACTTCCAGCTCTAACGTAATCTGCTCAGGTGTTCATTCTTTTGAAATAAGAGGCTCAACACAGCACCAAGCAGCATTTTCAGATGCTGAATAACACAGATATGCATGTTATACATAAAGTAGTAGAAACTGCAATTTTCAGTAGAAATCTGCAGTTACAGAAGTGGATATAAAAGTTACGAGTCAGCGTTTAATTAGGAACATGATTTCAATTTTCCATTTAAGTTAGAAATTTTGGAATCAGCACATCAGCCATTTATAAAATATGATTCATTCAAAAAAGTTGCAATTGGCATGGAATTTCAACTTTCCACTTACCGCTATGTGAAAGTGCTGTTAGCGATTTTTGAAGGTAACGTTTTCATAAGAATTAGTACAGGAAAGCAGACTCAAACGCAAACGAGGAAGGCGGACCATCTAAACAGAAGACGAGCTGTTTGTTAGGCTGGCATGTTCAAAATGATAAAACAGAGTCCAAGAACATAAAGCCCCCCCCCCCCCCCCCCCCCCCCCCCCCACCACCACCCCCCCACCCACCCCCCCCACCCCCC
>VURO01048620.1:9722-38420 GCA_015108175.1 Pelvicachromis taeniatus
GATGAAAAAGACGAGCAAATGTCCCCAGTCCTCTCTGTTTCACAAACAGATACATGTTGCAGGGGGATGATTCTGTTTAGAATGAGGCATGATTCATTTAGAAGTCAGAAGTCATATTTATACAAGATACCAGAATTAAACACTGTGTACTTATAATCAAACATACATCATTACGTCCACGAAGAGGATCACGTGGTGGATTTTGGTTTGTATGTTTGTCTGTTAGCAGGAACTCGGCCAGCCTTAGAAGTGATGTGCAAAAGTTATTCTTCTCCACAGTGACACTGACAAATTTGACATTTTTTGCTATATCTTTGTGAATTCTGGGATTCTTTTATATATGCATGCTGTGAAGTAATTTTCTTGAGCTCTGTTTAAGGTACTGCATGCAGTCTTTGTCTGCTCTTGTTATTACAATTGATTGGAAATGTATGGATTTCTAAAGAAGGCCATGCAAGATTAATTATACATGTTTTAACAATGTTTAATGCAATTACTAGCAATAAATGCCATTGTAGTTGTTAATTGTTTAAATTATTGCTCTGGGACTCCACTGTTCCCTTACAAATTGCTTAGTCCGATAAATCGGAATCATTCTTAAATTTTCCATTCATTTAGCGTCTGCTCTCTCCCTCTCTTCTTTCTTTCCATTCAGCCCCTTTTGTCTCTTTATTTTGTCCAACCATTCGCTGCTTCTGTCTTCCCCCTCTGCTGACAGTTCATTTGTATCTGGTCCTGACATCCCTGACTAACGACCTGCCAGACTGCTCCCCTGCCTAATCTGTTTTCCCTGAATCATCATCTCAAGACGCTCATCAACGTCTTCACGCAGCTACCCATCACGAGGGGGGGTTTGTCATGCCTACTTAAGGATTTGACTGTCTTCACTCTTTGTTTTGACTTTGTTTGGTTTATTCTGTTTCGAGCTGATGTTATTAATCTAGAGTGAGAAATTAGGGAAGGAAGAAGTGGTACAGATGCTCCTTTCCCCCCCTTATCATCATCATCAAGTAGAATTATTGTACTGCATTCTGTTGAACGCAGCCTGATGTTTCAAGCTATGCAATGTACAATTCAAATATATCAAAGCGATATGAGTTGTTCCCATCATGCCTCTCAGATATTGCTCTGTGTTTGCTAATCTGCATTACTTATAAATGGCAACAGTCCATGTGTCTTTAAGTTCTATTTGGAGATTAGAAATGTGAAAGAGTGGCCATTCATTGACCATTCATTAGCGCTAATGATCTTCATAGGATGCTGCCTGATGTAAGAGTTTTTTTATTTATTTTTTCTTTGTTCATCTTTTTCTTTTTGTTAAAAGCCATAACAATTTAGATAGTACCACCTCGAAATAGCCTTTGAAACATGCTGCTCACTCCATTAATGTTGCTCTGTGATTTCAGAGACTCTGGTCCTGGATAATGTAGTGCTTAATCTAGAAATACAAATTCCCTGTAGTTGACGGTGAATTAGACACACAGGTGATGAGGTGGGCATCACTCAGAGTGTATCAAACATTGTTTCTTTTATTTTACGTGATAAAGCTCTCCGCGCCAGTTTATTTTCCTCACTCCCCATTAAGTCCACTTAATACCAGCTGTTAATATCCTGAGCCTTAATTGTCAGATCTAATAGGAATCTTGGCTCTTGGGTCACAGTGAGTGGAGAGATTAAAAGAAAAAAATGATTCATGGAAAGGGTGGGAAACCGTAGAGCTCCGCGGGGCTTTCACGGCTTCTCTCTGTGAAAAAGACGACTTTGTGGTTCATGGATCGCGAGTGGCCGACATCATGCAGCTCCTTCAGCTCGCACAGTAATGGACCACGCACGCACACAGCTCATGCACGCGCAAATTGCAGTCTGATCAGTGCATGCACGCAAACAGTCAAAACAACCAAGGAGTGCACGAATCCACTTAGGCACACACATTTACCAAGACGCACACGTAGCCCCCCTCCCCTCCCCTAGCCCCAGCCCCGCTCCATGGCTTCCATCTGGGTGATTTGTGTCCCGCGATCCAGGCTACTCTGCACGATTGAATAAATCACATCAGGTTGTGAGTGACTCATCACATGTTGACGGGACGCCTAATGTCATTTGAAGGTTAGGTGAGCACGAGATTGGGCCTAGCAGCGCCTCCGCTGACACACTTTCACATTGTGATGTTGTTTTGAGTCTTGATTCAAGCGTGCTAGCTCTCTCACACACACAGACACACTCATCCAGGGCAAAAGAATCCAAAAACACACTTTGACACACTGTGCCGGCTGACATACTATCCTTCTGCGCAAAACGGGGGCCATCAGTTCAACCCCCCCACCCCACCCCCTACATATACCCCCTCCACCTGTTTGTTTTGTTCTTCATGTTCCATTTCCCCTCCGCATACCCGTGATCCCTCTTGTCACTGTAGTCATTGTCATGCATCGATGCCTGAAAAGCTGCCAACGCACTTCCTGCCTGTCACACACGCACACACAAACGCACAGTTGCACGCACATGAATGATAAAACTCAAATATATAAAGTCATGAACACGTTCACCCACCTGACATCCCCGTCCCTCATACATACATGCAGCTGTAACATCTTGGCCTGCTTATCTACCTGGCTGGCTGTCTGCCTCGAGGAAGTAAGATGTGTAATTTCTGTCTTGTGGTGTTTTTGTCATAAACCAACAGCAGTGATAAAAAAAAATAAAAAAAAACTGGCTGCATTTCCACACTCGGATCCAATATAGGCAAATACACTCACTGCAGTCCAAAGCGTTTTCCTTCCCATTTTCCATCCATATGTGTTAAAGAGCTAATTGTCAGGTTTGTATGGAAGGGTGATGATGGGTGTGAGGTTTTACTTCTGAGGCATGGCTGATGCTGTTATTCACTAGTTAATCCCTTTTCTTACCCAGACACTGACGTGCTCTCTGCCATTTGTTCTTGGCCAGTTGGGGTTCTGGGCTCGACATGCTCCATGCCTCTAATTATTCCTCCCAATGCTGTCAAATGATAAAATGCTCTGTGACTGAATGTGCCACTAAAGCACAGATGAAATGTAACGCCCGCCTTCCCAGCTGCACAAACATAATTTCCTAAATTTCCCTTTCTTATTACAAATATATGCTGTTTTTTGTGCATTTCGCTTGAATAAATAGTGAAGAATAGATAATAGTTGCCGTCTGTCCGTATAATTTCACCTCTTTTCTTTCTGCCAAAAACATGCAATCTGCATCCTTTCTCTCTCACTTTCCTTCTGAGTGTCTCTCACTGTGTCCTGCTCTCTGGGCGTGTCTGGCCTTGATAACAAACAAAAATACAAAAATACTGTCTAGGTAATACCGAATTCAATTTCACAAGTTTATTGTTCTGTTTAAATTTCTTGTCCCATATCTGTGAATGTGAATAAATGGAGGAAACCATCCTATAAAATAAATAAAGAAAGAAAACACTTCACATCAACCTCACCCTCCATCTCCTGTGTGCACCGTGGTACAGAAGATTTATAAAGCCAAAATAAGTCTTGTCAGTCAAACTGCTTTAGAGAGCAGCCACTGTGACTGTGAAAATGATTGGGATTTAATTAATTCCCCTCCACGGCTTATGTAAAGTTCATATTTTCCTGTTTAGACACAGAGTTTGAGAATCAATCAACTGAGTAATAGAAAAGGTAATAGGCTACGTGGACGGTGACAACAGAGAGCGGCAACCAGCCAGAATATAAACTATGTCATTATTATGTCAAAAACAAGTATGTGTCACCAAATATTGTTGACCTGCTCCTTGTTTGCAATGCAAAGATGACATCTAAACTTTGCTTAGAATTACAATTATT
This sequence comes from Pelvicachromis taeniatus, assembly GCA_015108175.1. Taxonomy (NCBI): domain Eukaryota; kingdom Metazoa; phylum Chordata; class Actinopteri; order Cichliformes; family Cichlidae; genus Pelvicachromis; species Pelvicachromis taeniatus. The sequence goes on from VURO01048620.1 coordinate 13,553, forward strand.
GACTTAGTGCTGGAGAGGGTAGCATAAATACTCTCCATAAACAAATGTAATCCCCGGATAGAAGGACAAATTGTTTAGTGGCTGTAACTGATGCACTCCTAACGTAGACATTCATCCTAATGTTTATAAATTGGGCATTTTAAAATATTCCCAGGATCAGGTTGACCTCGTGAAGGTGGAAAGAAACGTTGGTATTGTTTTTTTCGTAGCTAGTTTGGTTTCAGATCTAAGCTTTACTGGGAGAATATACATCAGACTGTAGAACAGAGTTTGATTTGCATTTGGGTACATATGGTTTTGGACACCACCACAGTGTATATTAATCAAGTGCAGACTTTTAGCTTTAATTCAAGTGGTGGAATAAAATGACTGAATAATGTTTAAGAATTATAAACATTTTAATACACAGTCCACCATTTTCAGAGGCTCAAACATAAACAGAATATGACTGAGAAAGAGTTTTAATGCTCAGGTGAGGACTGTTCCTTCAAAAATAGGAGGTGAAATTGATTCCAGATATTGAACAAGGAGGCCAATGTATCACTATCCAACTCTGGACTGGCCGACGTGGTAAACAGGGTCGTCACGAATTGGAAGGTCGGTAAGTCAATCCTTGGCTCCATCTTTGGAAGCTGCCCCCGGCACACACATTGGATTGTGAATGTTGGGTAAAAGTGCTCAGATACAGCAGAACGTGTGTGTGATATGAGGAATCAGACTTGTAGTCGAAAGCACTGTGAGTGCTCAAAGTGAGTTTATAAGTACCAGTCCATCATTTTACCATTTAGACTCAACAGTGGCCTTCAGGAAATACACAGGATTTGCAACATAATGCACCAACTGGTTACACTCAAGTACAGGAAGGCCAGATCAGACTGGTCAGAAAAAAATCTTTGGACAGATGAAACCGAGATGAACTTGTACCAGCATGATGGGAAGAGTATGGAGAAAGAGAGAACAAGCGTGATCTGAAGCAAATCACATCATCTGTCAAACATGACGGAAGCAATTTAATGCCATGGGCATGTATGGCTGCCAGTGGAAATAAGTCACTAATGTTTACTGATGATGTCACCGCTGGTAGAAGCAGCAGAATAAATTGTGAAGCGTGAATAAATATACTTCCTGTTCAGATTCAGTAAATGTTGCAAAGATATTAGGCCAGAATCTCACAAGGCAAATGGATAAAGACCAAAAACATACCGAAAAAGCCACTCTGGGCTTTCTCAAGGCAAAGAAATGGAATATTCTTCAATGAACAAGTCGGTCACCTGATCTAAACCCCACAGAGCATGCTGTTATGTTGTTAAATACAAAACTGAAGGTAGGAAGACCCCCAAAAAAGCAGCAACTGAATGTGACTGGCAGCTTCTGACGGGAAAAAAACACAGCATGTGGTGATGTTCATGGGTTCTAGACTTCAGCCAGTCATTGCAAAGGATTTTCATCCAATTATTAAAAATAATCCTTATGTTTAAAGTGATTAGTTTGTCTAATTACCTTTGAGCCTAGCGTACTGTGTCTAAAAATGTCTGTAATTCCTAAACATTTAATACAAAATCTTTCTAAAACCCTTGAATTAAAGCTGAAAGTGAAACAAAAAGAGTCAGTGTCCAAAACCTTATGGCTCTAACTGCAATTTTAATAACTCAAGTAAATCCCAGGTAATCTTGATTGCTCTATTTAACAGCTACTGATGTGGAGTGGCTGTATTTACATTGTTTAAGTTTCCTAGACAGAAAGGAGCAACTGCTTTCTGTTGCCTGCAACAGAAAGCAGTTTCTTCATTATCAGCAATCTTCATGACTTTATAAGCCAAAAGTGCCCAGTCTGGAAAATCATAAGTTCACAGCCATTATACACATTGCACATGTCAGCTGCACACAGCTAGATACTTTAATAATTGTGCACCCTCTCCTCTTCTGGTATCGATTTAGATGATATTTTATTAAGACCGCCATCCATACCCCGAGTGGCTGGTCTCATTCATTCTGTGCAGTCTCTCAGCACCATCAGCTATCCAATAATGTCATTAATAAGGGAGTCAAAAGGCTCAACCATTCTGTGCTGTGAATTTTAGAGAAGAAAATGTATTGTGGGTGAGAAGTGTGACAATGGAGCCAGCTCAATAAAACAAGATTTAAATGCATTGTATTGTTTAAAAAAGGGGGAACAATACTCATGTAATTTCCTTGAAGTCATCATCCACTATTGAAGTAATAATATCAACCTGCATCAGGGCCCAGGGAACCTTACTATGCATTCATCGTATATTACAGTTTTTTTTTTTTTTTCATCCAATTTTAGGAGTTGCAGACAATCTTCTGTTTCATTAAACAGCAATTTTTCCATTTTTTACGCGAAAACAAACACAAAAAAACAGGAAATTTTGATGGGTGATTTTTGCAGACCTCTCTGACATGGCGACTGAGTAAATTGCCTCATTCGCACTTGCAATCAGTTCATTAAACACGAAAATCTGATTGCACAGACGATTAATAATCTGGGTCTCATTCATGTCTTAATCATTTATTTATTGCCACAGAAGACAATCGACTTTATTAAAATATCATCTTTCGTGGCCTCACAAGTTTCATTTAACTGTGGCAAATAAGCAATTGCAAAATGCCTATAAGGGTTTGCAGTTCTGATGCATTATTGCTTGCTTTGTATGGCGTGATGGGACCAGGAGAACAGACATCTACTGTGCCAAAGACACCTTTTATATGAACTACTGTGCCACAAAAATCAAGTCTATTTGATTCCACTCAGATTAACATGCCATTGGGTAGCTATTTTAAGTCTAAAATATGGCCTTTGGAGGACAGATTAGATACATAGTTAGTCAGCCCTTCACTAATCACCTTTTCACAAAGGGGAATGATCTCTTTTAAGTCTTGTGCTCTGACTTTTCCATTGTCTCACATAAAGCGAGGGGAATGACAAATGCATTCACATGCATATCAGCATTCGTGAATGGCATTCATTAATCATTTATGTCTAATTTTAAGGATTAACAGGTTGGGTCGTGAGGTCTGTTCATATTCAAGTCATTATAATTTTATTGAGATTCGCAGGAGAACTGATTGAAAACATTTAGACGCTTCACATTAATGGAAACCAAAGTCAGAGAGAAATGGAGTTGGTTGAAAAATGTTCGACTGTAGAGATCGGTAAGCGTCTATGCGAGAGACCGGTACCCTGGAGTGTTTAATATGTAAGTCAGACCTCCAAGCCTTATCACTAACATAACTTTTTAACAGTATTAAAACACACCCTGAGAAGGCTTGCTTACCATAAAATTATTAGACTTGAAGTGCCCCTGTCTCCTTTTATCTTTAGAGATTAGCCAGACAGTAGCAGCGTATTTGTGTTAAATGAAAGTAAACAATTTAGTGTAGTGTTCCACTTTCCAGACTCGGGCCTTGGTATGTGTAGGGAGTTATGGTGTATTGATTACTCTGTGTCTGCCCTATTACCGCCAACTCTCCCTGTGAGCCCCATGTCTGGATGACTCAGTGTTGACAATTGTATTACAGCCTATTATCTTTCAAATCCCAGAGCTTGAATTACAGCTTACCAAGGGTCTGATTTGGAAAGTTGAAATTGCTTGCTGACTTCATACCTGACTTCCTCTCTGTGCTCCATAACTTTCTCTTTTTTTGCTGTCATCCATCACTCCCATGTTCACTTTTCTCACAGTCCCTCCCTTTACCTTTCACAACATTTTATGTGAAATTGATCAAAGATCTCATGTGTCCACTTTCTGCTTATGAGCTCTACTTTACTCCTAAAGTATCACCATCTATGTGGTCTCCCAAGACTTTTGTGCACTTTTGCCTAATGACGTGCACTATTTAACATAAAAAGGTCGTTCCAGTTACGAGTTAAAGGAATAGTCTTTAAAAAAAAAAAAAAAAAAAACATTAATATTTTACTTTGCTTTGTTAATTGCTTTTTTCTTTTTAGCTATAAATCAACCGCAGATAGGCCCAAGATGTTATTGGACAGTGACGTCACTTACTCATATTATTTTTTACTCATGCTATGATTGTTTTTCATTAAAACTTAATAAGTGTGCATGTGCTTGTGTTTCTCAATCCATGCGTCTTTCTGCATGTCTGCCAGTTCTGCCAATGATTTTGCTTTGTACCCCATTTAGCGCCTGCCAGAAAGTCATTAGTGATGTGCAGAGCAAACATGTCCAGCTCTTTGCTGTTTTAATAAGTCTGATGGAGCTTTTATTTTGATGAAGCACATAGCTGTTGTTGTGACAAAGACACTATACGCTGTCAAGCTTAACTGATCTCTGAGATGATCACATCCATCTGTTTATCTGCCTACAATGCTGTCTTATAGGCAGGTATCTTTTTTTTTTCTGTAAAATTATAAAAATATAAACCTCTTATAGAGTGCCGCTGCGGTGTGGTGGTCAGCATAGCAGGTGCTCTCTGTGGTGTTTGAATATGTGGGTCATCCCCAGGTGCTCTTGCTTCCTCCCACAGTCTAAAGACATGCACATTAGGTTAATTGATGTTTCTGCTGACTGAATGTGAGTCTGAAGGGTTGTCTGTCACTCTGTGCTAGCTCTGAGATAGACTGGCAACCTGTCCAGGGTCTACCCCACCTTTTGCCATAAAGCTGTTGGGATAGGTTTCATCCCTGACCCCCAGAACCTTGAATAGGATGAGCAATGAAAATTGCCTGGATGGATGCGAACACTTATACATTATTCATCTTAGCATTGTGTGCTTTAGAAGATGCACCTAAAAGTGACTCTTCTAAGGAGATGGTAATCTTAAGATCCCGTGCTGGAGATGATTTGGGAATTTAACTCATTTTATCTGTATTGCTATCACAGTATGAATATGACTTCCTAAACCAGATGGCTTTCATTTCAGTTTGAGCTGTTTGTAATGCCTGTGTATACTGTATGCTTAACAGCTTAACAGCATTCCCATCAGCCTGCTGATCCAATTAAATCGGTTGCAGATTTGGCAACGTGTTTTTTTGTTGTTTTTTTTGACTGAGCCGAGAGTAGCGCAAAGAATTTATAGGAAAATGTTCATGCTCTAAAATACAACGAGAAAGCTGAAGAAAGGCTCCCCTAACACAGTAAACCAAGGAAATATAAGCAGTTTCACACAAAATCCACACTGATGGCCATTGAGGACAGCAAGCAGCTACAGGGGGATTACTAATATTTCTTGCATTTAAGCCAGAGAGCGCCATGCAATATAATGAAGCAGAAAATTAGATATACAACAGAAACAGAATGCTTATGCAAAACCAAATGTGAACTTGGCAGAAAAATCTCCCGCTTTATGGCACAAAAGATCACAGGGAGCCCCTGTCACCATCAATTCAGCCACTATAGTGCTGAGCTATAGCAGATTAAATATGGTTAAATGTCATTTTGACTAGAGAGGAGCAAATTCTGTGTGCTGGTTACAGTAAGCTAAAACAAATCTCAACATGAAGTGCTGGAAGTCATACATAACGATTAAGCCATAAGAGCATTTTTTAAAAGTGTGCTCCTCTCCTGCCGTGACTCTTCTAACGCATTGGGGGACGTCTGGTCTCAAAGCTGAGGGTTGCTTGGGCTTGATGACAAACACTCAGGTGATCGATGTGAAACACTTCAGGCCTCGCTGATATGCGCAGAGCTTAGATGGAGTCTCACCTCCATTATCTGCTGCTCTCCTCCTGTCTTTTCCCCCACCTTTGCTGTGCCAGTAATTCAGCCACTCAGTGTCGAGTCTCCAGCACTTTGGAGGCGAAACGCTGCAATTAAAAGAAACATTCGTAAATAATTTGAAGGGGTTGTTTTTAAAACTTTATAGGATTTGTTTTGTTCCATTTTATGTGCTTTTTGTTCCTTTAGAAATTCTGCTGGGGTTCAATTGAGTAGCTTACCCGAAGAGATAGGCTGTTTCACATTCTAAACATATGCTAGTGCTTGCAATATTCATGGTGTTTTTGGCCTCCGCCAGTCCAAGAATTATTCAGGGCATAAGGTCTCTGGCTCACAAATAGGCTGTTACTATTGCAGGTCAGACATAATTCTATGAATAATGGAATAAAATTGCCCATTTGTTTCCAACACTCTGCAGGAATGCTGCCAGATTGTTTTGATGTATGCAGCTATTAAACGCTTTGAAACAAAGCTCATGTATCAACCCCAGCTTTCTACACCAAGATATATGGTATGTTAATGTCATGGTCATCTCACAGTGAATTAAACTAGGTGGCTGCTAGAAATGATGTAAGTGACATGTTAGCACCCCGTGCAAGAGAAATGACTTGGATCCAGTCCATCCGCATTCAGTAAGCAACGTTGTCACCGCAACTAGTGAGTAATTGGAAGAGCTGCAATTACAGTTTTCATGTCCCCCCCCTGCAGCAGAATAGTATTTCTGTACGAACAAAAGATTCAGGAAATCAATTATCCAATTTTGCTATTACATTTCAGGTGCATAACGAGTCTGTATTCATGACATGCATCATTCGATCATGCCGCCTCTCTCCTCCTCCTCTCCGCCTATCCCGCTCTCGTTGAGAACACCGTAATTAAGCAGGAGGCTTTAGAGCTCAGCCTAAATTTACGTGGCGACTGATACGAGCGTGAAATTACTTATTGCCAAAAACACCGCATGAAGATTCCAGCTATTAGAGAATAATCAGTACGCCACTAGAAATGGATTTCATCACAGAGCGACGACCAGACTCAGGCCTAAAGGTTTTAGCATGTTGTAGCCTTTCCCCAGAGTGACAGGAGGGAAGTCATTAGTTAGCACTTTATCATTAGGAAAATCAATATGCAATTTGTAGAAATGTTACTCAATCACAGCCTACTGAAGTCTGTTTTCTATTTCACAGTGCTATCATGCTGGATAAGGGGTTGGAGAGGACTTGTCTTTCTTTTTCAAATTGTCAAAGATGATTATCACCACTGACAGCTCTGACTTCATGTGCATTTTGCAAAGCTGAAAAAATGAAGTCTTTAGCATCGGAGAAATTTTGGTATATGCCAGGTGCCTACTTTAGACTGCGCTGATCAACATTTTTAACCAACGGAAAACTCTATAAAAGAAAACAAGCGGACAACAAAGATATATCACACTGCTCCACAGCTGCCCTCAGACCTCAACTCTTAGCTCGAACTTTTGGGTCTGTTAAATCATCAGATCAATCATATTTTTTCCCTCAAAATAACTTCCTCACCACAAAGCAGAGCAGTCACACTGGAAGCTACCTTTTGAGCTAGCTACAAGGCTAAACATACACTCTACAGATCTGGATGGTGTTGCCATAAAGCTTGAAGCACCTAATTTTCAGGTGGCCTCTTCTAGTGGAAATTGCCTGCTTAGCTAACAGTTAATGACCCATCTACAATTAGTCATATAATTTTTAATGCAACATGTACATAGCTCAGCTTTCACTCCAGTAGCACATTGTGTGTCTTAGTGTAAGTTCATCATGTTAGAAAGTGAAATCATCATTAGAAAAAGCCTTTCCAGTTGCTGGTTGAAGAAGCAATACAATTGAGTAGTTTAAAAAAAAACACCCTTCTTCTCAAACTCTCACAGTATTCTTGTTCCAAGAAATGAAAGCCAAAAAATTAGATTTGTTACAACATTGTGTCCGGCTCCCTTCACAGACCATGTAAAACCGCCTCTAACCAGAACAGAATGAGAAGTGGAATGTCCCGATGCCCAGCTAAACAAGAGTACAAGCACATTACAGTCTCTATCCTGAGAAAGAGACACCTCACAGGTCATAAACCAGTGTTGTTTATTCAGCTCTACCCACAAAACACCCGTCTCGATGTTAAAGAGTCAACTTAAGAAGCCAAATCTGAGACTGACCATTAAGAAGAAAAGATTAAGATGAGTAAAGTAATACAGACATGAGAGAAAATTGTGGAAATTTATATTATGAACAGATAAATATGAATCTGAAGTTTTTTCGGTCAAAAAGAATAACATTTGAGAGACATAAAGATGTGAGAAATGTGGTAGTTGGGGAGTATTTTAGTCATCGTACCAGGTAAGAAGCAGAATTGTGGGCAGGCCACAGGGGCAGGCAAGAGGTGTTGCTTGCAGCCAGGTAAGGCAGCTAACTCCTTGCCCCCCAAACCAGTCGGGGGCCCTGAAAGTTGACGAACTTCAAACTACAGGAGAGGCAATGTGCATAGACCCTGACCGTGCACCCATTGCAAGTGGTCTGATTAAACAAAGCTAACGTCAACAACTCACTGAAGAGGAGAAGTGAACCTTCTGGGAGCTAAAAAAGAAAGGAGAAAAGAGAGGAAGAAGAGGGGATAAAATCCAAGATAGTTGTGAACGGAGAAGAAGATAATGATAAAATATTGTGCTAAAAAACTGGTAAGTGCTAATAATCTCACCTTAAGTGTCAGGGAGAAATAAACAACATAACTTCCACTAGCATCACATGATTTCTCTTATTTACTGTGACAGGCAACTTTATGACCTAGTGCATCCAGCTTTGCTGACCAGATGTGACGCGTCAAGTACACACAGCCAGGAGCCACAGTCAGCGGACCAGCAGTTAGCAGTTAGCATAGCTAGCATCGTGAAAGAAAGTAGAAGCTGGTAGTTAGAATATTACTACTTCCTAACCAGGTAACTCAGTATATAATGTTACCTGATCATTTATAGCATAATGGTAATGAAAACAATAGCATTAGCTTGACTGAGGAGGACCCTGATTTTTGAATTTTTAGGCATAAGCAAGTCAGATTTTTGGAAGTAACAACATCATACTTCAGGCTAGTTTTAAAGGATGATCTCACTCGAAAACTACAAAACAAGTGGAAATATGTCAAGGGTATTCTGACCTCAGTGTCCTAGTGTGTGGCAAATTCATTAATCCACTTCCACACCTAGAGAAAATATCTCTCTTCTAAACTATGCCATCAGATACGTATATGTTTGCATTTTGCAGCTGTGACTAAACGTCTCTATGAGCGTGCTACGTGTGCATGGTTGTAATTCATTACCAGTTCATTGATGTGGTTTAAAGCCGGTTGCTTGTGCTTGAATTTGTTATTAATGAAATAACAAAGTGAGCTGAGCCAAATGCCCCCTTGTCAAGGTTGGTTACCCCTCCAGTCCATATGCTCAGGCACAGTCTCTGATAAGTGGGATCAAAAACAAGAAAGGCTATCAGTCTGCTTTCCAGTGCAGTGCCATACCCTGTGCATGCTGCTTGACTGGAGCAATTTTCCCTCTGCAAAAAAAAGTAAACATTGGCAGATTACTGCAACAAATTGACGGCTAGTGCGCCAAAGGCATGCAAAGCTAAAATTGCTGCAAATGGATGATTCTTGGATGAAATAAAAAATTTGAGAAACAAACAAAAAGAAAAAAACACACACAAATGAATTGTTTCTGACCTTGTGTGATTGCTGATTGTAGTTTCCATACCATACCAAGTCATTTGATAAATAAAATTTTTAGCTTTCATTCATTTTGGTCGACCATGAAGTCTTGAGGTAATATTTCAGGAATCAGAGTAGAAAAATGGTCTCCATTCATAAAGGTGCCACAAATAGGGGGAGGGGGGCAATGTAATCCTTCTACAGGATGTGAAGATAGTTTTATGTTTGATAGCACATTTTAAACATAAACTTTACTGGTTGCCAATGTTTTAGTGCAATGTTGTGTTGAACTCAAACAGCCAAAAATTATTTATTCAGACTGTATTTCTGCTTAGTAGGAGCTGAAACAGTTAATCTACTTGTGCGACAGTCCTTAAAACTCATTTAATTTATGTAGAAACCTGTGAGTCAGTGAATGTCTGACTGCGATTCATTGTTCTGACTCATTTGGCATTATTGCTGCATTCATGTCTGCCGCCAGTGACCGGTAGTTCTCAACTTCAGCAAACTCCATTAATTTTAATGCCACTTTTAACTTTTAACTTCTTTTAAGAAGTTTTTCAAACAGACAAAATGTTCAGATGACTCCAGCTCATTGAAATGCTGAGACCTTTCATATTCAGAATATGAAAAAAAAAGTGACAATGTTGAAGCAGTACTCATTCCTTAACATTCCCTGCACAGCATGCATACAAAAGTCTCTATACAGCCAAACTTGCATTTGAAAGGCTTATCTAACAACTTCACATTTCTGGTAGAGATATCGGAGTTTCAGTAACACAGTGTTGTACCATGTGTAGCAGAGATGCATCCCAAATCAGCGGAGATCCCTGGTGCCTAAAGAATCGATGTAATCTCAGCGTTTCTGTTCCATTTAGGGAGATGTGATCAATGAGAGAGGACCTGAAGGATTCTGACTGACTTAAAGAAGTTTTTGATTCATTTCGTATTCACTTATTGCTTTCATACAAGCTTTCATTGCAAAGGAGTATGTCTGTGCATGGACGCGGATGGCAGAGAAGGAGGAGTACGGTTCTTGACAGGGTGTCCACCTATAAGCACCATCAACCCTCCTGGGATCTCATTATTCGCTGACTTCGTTGTTATGAACACTGAGTGGTCACACATTTGGGTATTTTTGTAAGGTGTGTGTGCATGTATGAATGGTCCAGTTATGTGAAAAGACCAAAAAAGGAAAGAGAGAGAAATCGTTGAAAGCCAGAGGATATGAAAAACCATCTAAAATGATGAAAGAGAAACTGAGAGAATAAAAAAGGAGTTGCAAATGAAGGGTAGATAAGACAGGGGCGACTAGATTGGGAGGGTTTTCAGAGGGAAAAGGGTGAGAATTGAGGAGGTGAAGCAACAGTTTTTGGTTGGTTGGCTCGGGTCCCGACTGCTGATTGATCTCCAGGTGACAGCCGGTGTCAGGGGCCCTCGGCCAGGCTGTCATTCCCTTGCACTCTCACACCCTCGCACCCCCCTCTCATCTTCGCTCTGTCGCTCTCTCTCTCCCCCCGGTGCATTTTAAGCTCTCACTTGTGCCAACTAATCTCTCACCTTCTTCCCTCTCCATTGGTTCAACCTCTAGCTCTCTCGCCCTTTTTCTCTCTCTCTTTGCTCCTCATCATCATTCTGTTCGGCCGGCCTTTTCACCCCCTCGGTGGTGACAGTTGGTTTCTCTACTGCTTTCCTCTACCCTCCAGCTCTGCCTTTTTTGTTCTCCCACTGCTGGGAACCAAATGCCTAAGCACTGCCCATTTCACACCAACTATTTGCCATGCAAGATGTGCTCGTGTGCAGGGCTTTATTCTGCGCTTGTGTGTCCCCATAACACGTGTCCACAAACACGCGTTAAGGGGTCGTAAAACCTGGGAGGAGACCCATTATATAAATCAATAAAGACTTGGGGTTACGTTAGGCCTTCGCAAATACAAATGCAAGCCTGCGTAACGTCCTCTGAAGTCATGGGCTCACAACTCCCTGTGTGTCTGTGTGTTTGAATTTACATGTGCAAAGTGTCAGCGTCTGTGCCCCGAAAGCCCACAAATGCTGCACACCAGTTTTCTTCAGACACTGCCTCGGGATATTTTTGTGACCTTGGTCTCAGTGACTACGTGTGTGTTTGCTGCTCAATTATAGGGATTTCATTTTCCTGTGTGTGGGCATGCTCGTGCGCTCTCCAGTTTGTTTTTGTGCATGTGTATGCACATGCATGCAGTCAGGAACCCTTGAGGGGCATGTTTAATGATAGGCTCGTTTGCACAGCTCTGACTCTAATGATCTATTAAAGTACACTTAACCAGTAATTATATGGACAGTCCCCAAAGGCTTATGAGGCCCCAAAAGGGCCTGCTGAAGATAGAAGAAAAAAGCCTGTGTATTTAATCTAATGCATGGGAATCAATAATGCTGCGGCTTTAAACTTTGTTTTAAGTTTCTAAAGATATTAATGAATTAATGAATAAAGAATAGGTTCAAATGAGACTTTTCTCCTACCATGATCACATGCAATGTTAAACTTGAAACAGAGATTAAGTATTCCTCAGGCTTTGCTGAGGAACATGTAATCCCTGTCTTAGCTCTCCTCTTCTTCCCCTGGACTGGCACAACTGTATCTGTAGTTCCAGCCTTGCAATTAAATCCACTTTTACTGTATGACCATTTTAAATTGTATGTATTCAAAAGTCAAACGCAAACTTAAGAGATCCAGGCTAATAATTTTTCTGAGTTAAATGTTTTGAAATTCAATAGTTACTAAAGATCAGGCAGTGTCTTTCCTAACAAGATCATTAGACCATTATTCTACTCATTAACAGGATTGTCTCCTGAAGTTCAAGAGCAGCTAGAAGCCCCTTAAACTTCAGTTCTACATCCTCTAATAAGGCGATTTTAAATGTGTTTCACGCTCTGCAACTTGAAAGCCTTACTGGGCCAGGATGAATAACAATCCAGTCAGGGTGGAATTTAGCAAATAAAATGTGCTTAGATAGTGATGGAAAAGCAAGACTGTAAACACAAACTGCAGGAGCTGTCTTCAGTTAGTGTGTTAACAAAAGCATTCAACAAACATATAAATCATTACACCTCTTATCAAACACTTCACCACATACAACAGCCAAACAACGGCATGCTATCTCCTTTGCTTATGTTATTTCACCGAGGAGTTTTGTAAACAGATGTTTGAAAAAGCCGTTTTTCTTGAAGGAGAAGTCAAACTCTCTAAATATTTTTATAGTCCATATCCATCCATTAGGTACACCTTGTAGAACCTACTTTTTCATTCAGAATTATGTTGATTTTTCATGGTACAGATTCAACAAGGTGCTGAAAACATTCCTCAAAGGTTTTGGTCCATGTTGACATGGCAGCATCACATGACTGCTGCAGATTTGTCCGCTGCACATCCATGGATTTCCAGTTTGCGTGCATCCAAAAGGTGCTCTGTTAGATCAGGTGAACGTGGAAGCCGTTTCAGTAAAATGAGTTAATTGTCATGTTTGAGATGATCTGAGGTTTTTTGACATCATGTCACTCTGTGATCGTAAAGGGATGGACATAGTCAGGAACAATACTCATGAAAGCTGTGGTGTGTCAACAATGCTCAGTTGGTACTGAAGTGTACCATGAAAATATCTTCAACACTGTTGATAAAGGCAGGATGAATGCATGCTAATATGTCGTTTACACCAAATTCTGATCCTACCATCTGAATGCCGCTGCAGAAATCAAGACACATAAGGCCAGGCAACGTTTATGAACTCAACCATATTTTCACCCAGTGAATTGCCACCACCAGATATTTCCTCTTTCTCTGACCTTACTTTGCAAACCCTAGACATGATTATGCTGGAAAATCCCAGCACTTTCTGAAACGCCAGCTTGTCTGGCACCAGCAACATTCAAAGTCACTTAAATGACCCGTCTTCCCCCATTTTGATCCTCATTTTTAACTTCTGAACATCATCTTGACCTCGTCTACATATGTAAATGCACTGAATTCCTGTCATGTGATTGGTTGATAGATATTTGTGTTAATGAGCAGCTGGTCAGTATATACCTGATAAACCATCTTACTATGTTCCTAACGAGAATGATTGATTACTACTGCCCAGGACTGAACTTTTACATCATCAGTTAGAATTTTATTTTCCACCTAAAGAAATGAAAAAAATGTCAGATGACATATATTTAATTAGTTTTATTTGTCAGGATTTCTTGCAGTCATTTCATGGTTCACACTTTAAAGAGTTTAGCTCTCACGTTTATTATCCGTATCAGTGTTGCTTGTTTTTATCAGCCGCCTCATCCGTACACCAGCATCCCAAAACATTTGGGATTTCCTGGTTCCTGGGAGGTTGGTAATAGGAATAATCAGCCTTCCACTTAAAGGTTAAATGTACTGCGTCTTCCTTCCCTGCAGTGTGTCTCTGTTTGCAGTCAACCACCAGTGTCTCCAGTGTGGAGTGATTCCTCCTGGTTCTTCTCTTGGAGCTTTTTTCCACCTACCTTCTTATCAGTTATTTAATTCACTGGCCTATTCACTCTTTTTTTTTTTTTGTCTGAATGTCCATTATCTGATTTTCCTAATCCCCTCTCATCCATTTTCCTCTTACAGATGAAAAGGCAATTTTCCCATTTTCCAATTTTTCTGTTGTTCTGTGCTTCAGAATTTGTAAGCTTTGATATCTCCAGGAGCCCATAAAGCTTTTTTTTTTTTTTTCATTTATTTGTTTGTTTATGCTTGTTTGTTTTTTAAGAAGATTTTTACCCAATCCTGATACCACACATGAGCCGAGTTACTACATAGCAGGAGGTTGCCTCAAGGGATTTAGTTAGCAGCTTTTATCATTATTTTTGATTGGCACGTAATTGTTTGCCCACTGCTGTTGCCTTCTTGCATTTACATGCATATTTTGCTCTTTTATTTCTATTTACTTGCAGTGCATTTACCATTTCTACAAACACCATATGGCCATTTGTTCCCAGTGTCACATGCTGCCCCACCCACTCACCAGCCCCTCTAACTTCTCTTATCTTCACACTCACTTGTCTTGGTGGCAGGCAGAGAGGTAGACTGGGCTTGGTCTGGCTGTCATAAGTTAGATGGCACAAAGGGCTGGAAGGTGAAGGCTGCCACCTGAGGCGGGGGACTGGGTTTTGACACCTCTATTAACCTTCAGGAGACGTCCGTCCTCAGTCACGCCCCCACCTCCTCTCTCTTCCCCCGTTCTTCCTCAGCTCCGTCTCGCCCTGTCCCCTGTCTCCTGTTCCCCTGGCAGCTGGAAAACAACTTGTCCCTGGAGCAAAAGAGTCAAATAACAAACGACTTGTGTTTTCCTCTCCTCCCAACCTGGACGATTTCAATATGTCATGGATTTCAGTTATTGGTCTTTGTGACCTTTGTCGTTTTCCCCGAGTCTTTCTCCATCTGTCTGTCTGTCTCTCTAATTGTAACCCATTAACTTTGCAGTCTGGCATTCATACCTGTACATTTTTACAGCCAGTTGGAGAAAAAAATGCATGGGTATTGTGCAGCGATGCTCGGTTAAATTGTGGCTCTGAACAAATTGCTGCAGCTTTCTCATGTCAATCAACCGGAATAATTGCAGTTAATGAAATGTGAATCGGACAGAATAAATCGGATGTAAAATTGTTGAGTGAACAGATGCCCTTTTTTACCTTGACAATAATTCAATATATCATTGGTGTAATTTAAACAGATTATGGTGGACTGTAGCAGGCTATGACAGCTCATGTCTAAGCGGATCCCATAATCTTGTGTCTTGCTCTCTTTTCTCCCTATAGGAATTCTCTTTACTCCGACTGGACGACGTGGTGGACCAGCGAGTCAACATAGTTGGTTTTTCCGTCTTCAACAAAACTCATCCCTTCTTCCAGGATTTTGCGCTTAGCCTCAACCGCTCCTGGCAAGAGAACTGTGACCATGCGCCCTTCGCCGGCACCCCAGTTAGTTCACACAACGCAAATGCATGACGTTATTTACAGTGGAGACCGGAGTTACAGGAAGAATGATTCAGTCCAAATTAAAAGATTATTAGCTGTTCCAGCATACTTCTCTTTCACAAACTTACCAATTAAAACACTGAAGTCAGAGAAACCTTCAAAATACTAGGAGAAATATACAGGGATGGCATTTACTCAGGTAAGTGCTGTAATTTCAGGTGTTGCTTTAGGCCATTGTTGTTTCCCAGACAGCTCATTAGCAGCATTTGGCACCCTCCTTATTACCTTTAGAATGGCATCTTCCTTGTTGAATTTTCTTCAGAAGAAATGCACACAGAAAAAGCTACTTACCTTCACAGCTTCCCCCCTTAAATCACCCACTGTTCTCATCTAAATGGTCTCTGAAGCTCAACATTTAAAGAGTGTGCACTACCTGTGTGAATGAGTGACTCCAAAAAAAGCGTCATTGTGTATGTGTAAACTGGAGGTGATTGCAGATTTGTTTAAATCTCATGCCGGCTCAGCAGGGGGTTTTTTTTTTTCTACATTAAGCCCAACATGTAAGCCACAAAATAGCGGGGCACATGTTTGAACACGTCGTACTATTGTTATTACTACACTCTGACTTATTTTATGACATGGCTTATCGAGTTTTCTTTACATCAGACTCATTAAATACAGTGTTGTAAATAGCCTGCGCAAACATGAGCGCTATCTGTTTGTGGTTTACCGCCTGTTTATAAGACTAAAATTTATGATTATTATCTGACTGCCCAGTAATCCCTCTCAAGGCTAGACGCTCTCCCACATTTGCTCAGTAGTGTCTCTCATAAAAAGCAGCTTCTCAGATAAGTGCATCAGCTTTTAGACTGAATTTCTGCTCTTCGACAACAGGAACAAAAGACCAAAAAAATTCTTACCTGGAAAAGATGAAAATACGGCGCATGACAATGACATATTACAAATCAAAGTTTTGCATTTCATTATTTATTAGCTTTGAAGTAAACCAAAGAGGTTTCTTCCTGTTAAAGGGGAGTTTTTTCTTCCCACTGTTGCTAAGTGCTTGCTCATAGAGATTTACCTGATTGTTGTTGGGGTTTTTTTTACTTGGTTTAATATTGTAGGGTTTGTAGCCTATAACATAAAGCACCTTGAGGAAACAGGATTATGTAAATAAAATTGAACTGAATTGAATAATTTCATGTATTTTTACATCTTACACAAAAAACTAAAATCTCTTAAAGATAATATTGAGAAGTGATGTGATATATATATGTGAATTTAAACTCTTCTAAATACTGAGAAAAGCTGTGATACAGATATATTTTGAGCCTCGTAAATTAACAAAAAAGAAAAAGAATAACTCACCTGAGTGCAAAAAGACTGCCACTACTGCAGATCTTTGTTTGCTCGGGGCCTTCATTAGGAACCAGATATTCAGCAAAGTCAGATTAGCGAATGATTCCTCTCTGTTTGAAGTGAATTCACTTCAATTCAAATAGGTTAAGAACAGTTTCAACACAACATTAAAAAATGCTTCTGTGTGCAGTGGATCACTCAGATACTCGCTAAGCTTGCAGCAATTAGGACTTGTGGCTAATTAGCTAATAACCAGAGAGACTAGAGGCTGATGGGAGCAAGAACATGATTAACCTGTTTAAACATGCACATGTGTAATATGCTGTCTTTTTAAACGTTATAAACAACAAATGCAGCCGCTAAGCTACATGTGTGCTAAATTGCATTGATGCGTTTAAAGATAAAGGCACGCATCACATCATCTGAGGAAATGTAGGCGGATAGGTTGAAGGTTTATAAGAGACGAAGATTTCATGGGAGACAAATTGTGCTGCATTCAAACATCTTGCAATTGATATTTATAGTCTCACATCAGTATTGATTAACGTAACCGCACACAGAATTTTTCATTGGCGAGTGCAGCTCGTTTATATACAAACAGAGTATAACTAGAAGATGCCTACAGGTCCAAACTGTCAAAACAGCATTCATGAGTTGGACTGTTAGGTACTGAGGTGGACCATAAAACTCCACTTCAATATTTATAGCTTTAGAAATGGGAGTTTGTTCCTTTAGGTCTGAAGTTATCATTTGTATTGGCAAATTACAAAAGAAAGACAAAAACAACAACACAGCTGCCTTCAAAGCATGGAAATGCAATAATTCTGCCTGTATTATTGGCTAAGACGTTGAAAAAAAGCACTGGTTTCAGAAGCTGCTGATATGTTCTGTTGTTCAGCTCATGTAATTATATATTAATTATATATTTAATATATTAAAGTTACTCTTAAAGAAGAAAGAGAAAAGAAAGATGTGGTAAGAAGGTGAGACAAAAATAGTGATACACAGATGGGTGAATGCCAACATATTATTAGCTTTACATCAAAGTCAGCTTTATTGTCATTTCTGCAATATGTGCAGGACATGCACAGGATCAACATGCCCCCTTACCCTGGGTGTGCAAACAGAAGGAATCAAAACTAAAATAAAATTAGACTAGAGTAAGAGAGATACAGATGCAAAAATAAATATGAGCTGCATTGTACAAGATACAGTAAAACCTATATGCAATTATTGCTGTTATAAACAAAAAAAAAAAGAAAGAGGTCTTTAAATGTATATGGATTATTACAGTTCTTTGTTCAAAAATATAATTGGAGACGAAGTGAGGAAACATCAGTATGTGTAGCAGCAATATAGTCTTCTGTACACAATAGCAGCAGTAAAGTCTTCTCCTGTTAAGTAAAGGCTGGATGTAAGACACAGATATTAATAGATATGAGTGTAATACATTCATGTTGTCATGTTGACTTAGCAGCCATGGCTTTGGTTCCCACCACAAAGACAAGTCGAACTTAAACAGCATCAACCTGCAGCTGTAACGTCCTCAGTCTTAAAGAGCCAGTTCACCCCAAACTCAAGTTTCATTCTTTATATTTGGCCTGTAGCCTGAAGCTACTGAACCACACCAGCCTATCATATCTACAGAAGAAGGTGCTTGTAACAGGATGACAAGATAATCATTGATACATTAATTACATCCCCATCAGATGATCTGCAATGTTAGCTCTTTAGTTTTTGGGGGCTTAGATGTAGATAGCAAAAATAATAACATAGTGAAACTATTCACAACAAAAGCCTTGTGCCTTATTTAATTTTTATTTTATTTCACTTTTTGATGGCGCTCTAAGATGTAGGAGGCAATCCTGGGGTGAACTGTGTCTTTACTGCGCAATTTTGCCAAAAGCATTAGTGATTTCAAGGCTGTGTAATGCATCAGAGTTGTGCTGTTTAATGGCTGTTTAGTTCTTTTTGGCCTCCCAGATTTACTACGCAGCATCATCCCCTTCAGCCCTCTATCAGTATCAGTTTAATCTGTAGTTCCATTACACAGATGTACATCACCGAGGCTTGGGATTTTTCCGAGAATCTAATGCAAAGCAGCGTGCATTTTAATAAAATGTACATAGCAGGATGCTGTGGTGGTGACTGTGAGGCTGTTTGTACAGAGGAGATGAGAGGAAAAGTTGCTTCTCCCACTGTTTTTTGGCCTCGACTGAGAGAGGCAGGCAGTAATTGGAATGGTCAGGGTGTGCCAGCTTCATTGGGGATAAGAGCAGGAAGGACAGAGTCTCTCCGAGAGATGGAGGGAGAGAGAGATGATTTTTAACGCTGTCAGCAGATCAGAGTCTTTCTAATGATCTAATGGAATAATCTTGCTGCCACACGAGGGATGGGTTAACCCCTCGCTAACCACTAACCACTGATATGTTAGGCTTGTAGTTTGAATGCCTTGGGTTTTTAGAGCGTGCGTGCGTGCGTGCGTGCGTGCGTGCGTGCGTGCGTGTGTGTGTGTGTGTATGCATAATACATTCACCTGCCTCCTTCCCTCTGCCTCTGCAGCTCTCGTCTGCTTTGCTCTTTGATGCGGTATACGCTGTGGTGGCGGCGGTCCAGGAGTTGAACCGTAGCCAGAACGTCGGAGCCACTCAGCTCTCCTGCAAGTCTTCCAAGATCTGGGAGCATGGCACCAGCCTCATGAATTACCTGAGGATGGTAAGGCTACTTGTGCTGGACGTGATTAAGATTACAAGACTGACCAAGCTTAGCTTCAAAGAATACTTGAAAATTTTGGAAAGTATGGATTTTTTTTTTCTTTCCTAGAGTTAGGAAAGGGCATTGGTACAGCCATCAGTCAGCTAGGTGGCTCTGTCCAAAAACTTAGCAAAATGAATGCACCAGCATGTCTAATATTCACTTTTATCTGCTGTCAGTAAACACATGAAAGTTTAGTAATACATTGAGAAGATAAATGAGCTTTCCATGAGACTATCTGACAAAAAAAAAAAACACTGTGTAAATATAAAGCATGAAGTCTACAAAAACTCTAAAGTACAACTCTTGACAACCATCAGAAACTCCTCGAAGTCACCGAGGCTGTCCCCAAAAAGTAGCTTGTAATACTTGTTGAGCTCTTCATTACTGCTTTACTTATATCTTCCTTTGCATGCTAATTGGATATTTTAAAGTCTATTTTTACTGACAGCAGATAACGTCTGTGCTGTCTTCTTCTTTAACGATATGCTCCCTATCGACTAGGTCAGTTTATCTCATCTCTACATTATACTGAGACACAGTGGAGGAGGAAAGATAAAGATGTGCTGTCAGGGAATAAAAAGTGTTTTCCTGTTAGGGCGAAATGACTGTAAGTGACTGAAATACTTAAATGTGACACGTGTTCGATATCAGACCGTTTGTCTTTCTCACTCCAAGAAAGAGGGCACGACTAATCGCTCTTCTTTTTTTGCCCTAAATTGAAGCTGTTACCGGCTTGTCTCCATATTCTTATTCTAAATATGACAAATAGTGTTCAGGCGGCTGATACAGTGTCAGTAGCAGTAAAGTAACCTCAAGTCATAGTCACAATAGGTGCTGCAGAGAGGGAAGCAGACGGGATATCTTTTAACATGTGTGCCATCTCTTTGTGGGATAGGTAGAATTGGAAGGTCTTACAGGACACATTGAATTTAACAGCAAAGGACAGCGGTCTAACTACGCCCTGAGGATCATGCAGAACAGCAAGGACGGCCTAAGGCAGGTAAAGTACCTGCATCACACAAATCTAATGCTGAAATGATATATCTTTCAACTAAATATGTTTAGGTTCAGCTAACACTAGCGCGTCCTTGCAGTGGTAAAATGTTCTGGAGATTGGTTAAAACGAGTTATACACAGGTTTCTTATTATTTCTTTAGTGACCCACACAGATTCGCTCTTTAGATATATGCTGGCTATAATATAAATGTTATTGCTGAACACAAAGCGCTCCGGCACAGTCCTGTTCCCAGTAGAGCAGTACTTTGGGCAAATGTTTCAGTTGTCTTTATAGCAGTAAGGCAACTGGAGCTGGATTGTGCAGCAGGGAGCTGTGATAACGCTTGTTCAGCTGACATCTCTTGGAGCAAACACTCTCCATTATCCTACTTGCAAAAGGTTGAGGTTCCAGAGGACAGAAGTAAATAGTAGGCGTGCCTCTTTGAAGGTGAAACAATCATATTTTTGTAGGAAATAAATTTAGGTAACCACTGATGTCACCTTTAAAGTCAGCTTTGCTTGTGCTCTTTTTATTATTAGTTTTAGAAACATGGCTATATATATATATATATATGCTAGATATAATCAAATACTAATTTCATATATATCAGTTTGTTAAATAATTATCTGAAATGTAACATAACTGTTACATAATTACCAGGTAACAATGTAAACCTGAGGCTAAACATGATCTTTCTTTGTGCACCAATACAAAGTTGAAAACCAGCCAAAGTTCTGTTAGCAGTATTATTATGTAGGTGTTTGACTTGGGTGCAGTTTGGATTTCACCATCATGCTCTTTTGTGCAGTAAAAATAAACATCATGATCATATCTCCACTCCTCAAAGGCTGTAGACCACTTGATATTTTCCTTCTCCCTCCATAGGAACTGAAATCAAGTGATTGTGGCCCAAGTGTTTAAGGAGAAAAGAAGCAAAATGTCTTTTTAAAAATAAGTTAGATTTTTTTTTCTTTCTATCTGTCTATCTTGCAGATAATGGAAGCACTGTTACAATGCAAGTAACAGCATAACTGTGACTATTGAATTTATCACTAAATTTAGTTTGGTAATGCTTTACATTACTAGAGTACTGAAAAACGTAGTAGGATTACAGTAGCAAGTTACACTGAACACAGGCTGGAAGTGTGTGGAAGTCGCAGAGCAAAAACGGAGCTACATTATTTAGGCTGATTAAATAAAAAAAATTAAAATGAATCCAAAAACCAAGACTCAAATCCAAAGGATAAACTCGAACACGTGGAATTCAAGGAACAAAGTAGAGAAATCACACAGGGAACACACTGGGAATGACAGAGCAGGAGCACAATATGCAAACTGAAGCTATACTATAGATACACATGAGGTACCAAGTGAATTGACAACAGATTTGAAACTAACCACAGCTGAACACAATTAAGATAAAAGACAGGAAGCAAAGCTAGAAACAACACATGGGAAACTGGAACTAAGAGCTAAAGACTCAGAATACAAAAGAAATTCATGTCGATAAATGAAAGTATGAAGTATGAAAGTGAGCTAAAAATCCAAAAGAATACTTCAATAATTTAAAAATCAGGGTCCAAGACCCAGAACCATGAAAACAGTAGGCACTGGAAGTGGACAGCAATCTTTTTAAAGCAAAATTAAGTCTTTAAGTCCAATCTTTACCCTAAGCCACCTCACACAGTCTGAAAAAGTATTCTCCCTGGGCAATTCAGTTTATGCCTGGGTGCATCATTTCATCTAGTTTTTAATAGATTAAGGACATTTACAGGGATTACAAAGAATAAAAAGAGTCAGTAATCAAATGTAAGTGATGAAAAGCTTTTAGCAACAGTGAATATGGTCTGTTAATGAATGGATAACGCAGCTTCTGGTGCATTTGAGCTATCTTCTATATCTATTATTCAGGGGTTGAAGATGTTATAGCAGTGCTTTTTGATGCTTCATCTAAAGGATTACCAAATTTGAAAGCATTAGGCCTCAGATCTCTAATATCTGACTTGCAGCAACTGTTTGTTCCTGCAAAGAGGAATTTTTAAAACCCAGTAAAGAGGTTTTAGCATAAGTTACTTTTATAACCAGTCTTGTTATATGGCTCTTAATTTCCTACAGCGTAATCGCCCCCTTTTAAAAAAAAAAAAAAATCTAATTGTCAGAAATGCGGAAAATGCAGAACACTGACTCTTCTCCTTTTCTGTATGCTGACCAATCATATTAAAGTTCACTGTCACTCCCCAAAGTCTCATTTTAAAACCTGTTCAAAAAGTCTGGATAGTCATAAATCCTGTAATCAAAACTGTCACCCCAGTACATTTCATCTTTGGAAAAAATGTCTGAATATTAAAATACATTGAAATTCATAAAATTTGTCTGCTTATGTCTGCCTGATAAAAAACCTCTGGCCAAGGGTTTGGTAAAGCAGGGAAAAACAAAAACACTGTTTCAAATTCAAGACTTGCTGGGGGAAGTTTATTCAAGCAAATTGATAGCCCACTGTACCCTCCCATCTATCAACTCCATCTCCAAATGCCCAGTGGGGCCAAGCCGTCACCAGCATTAAAAAGCTGTGGGTGATCTCCCAGGTACAAATCTCGGTTATATGTGAATAACGAATGGAAAGCAAAAAGGATTCAGAGGCAAACATCATCACACAAGAAGCAAAAGTTTTGAGAATCTGTCTGTTGTCACGTTTGCTTTTATGGTAGCAGCCTGGTAACTTTGGGCTTCAGAATATTTATAAAGATAGCACCTCTCACATGAGACACACACTGCAGTATGGTTCATGTAGGAAACTGAGTAATGTGCATAATAAAGTTAAAAGGTTGTGACTGTGTTGAAATGGCTTATATATGACAGTGCGTCAAATTCTATACATGCAAACAGGGACACAACATTTCTTTTAAAAATAAAATGGGTATTTGTATCCATAAACACTTTGGTGCTGGGCAAGAAATACATATACATATGGCATGGTTTGATAGTGCAAACATAAGTATTCATTTCATAAACAGATCATAAATGTTCACACATGCATGACCTGTGGATTATATTTTAATGGAAAATGGTTTGTGGCCTGTACTGTAGCTGAAATTCTAAAGTAGGCATATCAAAGCAATAAAAAACAAAAACAATGTCTAAACCAGCTCAGTATTTCTGAAATACAGCAGCAATAATTCTTTTATTCTATTCCTTTCATTGTCTCTTACTGTCTCTCAGTATTTTTCAGCCCATGGACTTAAAGTCTATCATCTTCCCTTATTATGTATTCCCTATTTTGGATGCCAGGAGTCAGTATTTTACATTTCATCTTGACAGCCAATGTCACCTGTTCCCTTTCTTACCTACAGCATTTTAAGCAGTTGTTGTTACTCTGCTTTGCCACCGATAAGGTGGGGACACATTTGATAGGACAGAGACTAGACTTCACCGTATTTCACAGTATTTCAAATCTTTTGACCCTTTCAGTTGAGAAGATCTCCTTGAAAGCGGAGATTGAGTTCCCGTCTGAGTGTGAGGACAATCTTGTCCCAGCAACCCATGAAACAGTCAGACACTGTGACGCTGGCCCATCTGCATTTTTTAACCTTGTCTGTGTTTCCTCATGTCCCCTTTTTTTAGACTGGCACTAGTCCAGTCAAGCAGAAGGATGGATACTATCAAGCCTAATGTGATGATTTCAACCAGAAGCATTATAAAGAAACCCTGCCAGTTATGGTAATGGGAAAAAGCAAGGTGTTAGACAGGGGGGAGTGGGGGGCAGGACGGGGGTGTTGTTTGATTTGTTGAATAACACCTCCCACATGCTTTTGGGTTGGGGCTGCCTCAGCCAGGCAGACACCAGAGGTGCTAGGGCCTTGGCAGAGATAAGCAAGGTGGCCCACTGCCCACACATACAGTCACACCTACACATGCAGTTTTAGCAGAATATTTACCAGTATGCATATGACAAGTTGATACTTCAGGTCTTTTGTTTTGTTAAAATGGAATAGCAGCAGCATTGTCTACGATGCCCACACTGTGTCTTGCCAATGAATGTGCATTAGGGAGAGGTCATTCATTTAAAATGCAACCTGAAAAGACAAAGAATGTCTTGCATCAGCCAACGCTTTTGGGAAATAGAGAGCAATGAGGCATAATGTGAACAGCCACTGGCCTCCATCTCTTTACCCTGCTTCTTCTGTCTTTCCTTACCCAGTGGCACCCATCGCACAGTCCTGTGGCTGCACTGAACATCCCCAAACATGTGATCATCATTAGGGGTACAACACTCTACAGCCAATCACTGTCACAAATTGAATTTCTCTGACAGGCATTTCACACATTAGAACAGTTTGCTGCTGCTTTATTCTATCTATCTATCTATCTCTCTCTCTCTCTCTCTC
>VURO01048621.1:0-13799 GCA_015108175.1 Pelvicachromis taeniatus
AGACAGTGCGTTTACTTACAGTGCTCCAAAACGTATTCCAACAGTTCACAAATAATGCAGTTCCCAATTGTGCTCCTCCTTTCCTCCCGAATGTCTCCTTGTCTGTGGTAGCCCAGTGCACAAGTGGTGCTCCCCGAAACTTCTCTCCACCCGACTCTCCAGGAGAGGAAGTAAAAGAGCAGAAAATCACAGTTAGCAGGTTCGCTAGCCGACAGTTCCAGTTCAGTGTAATAATCCCACTTTGACGGTCGCTGCATCCAGCTTAAATGCTGCTGGTCGTAGATGACGGCTTATTGGAAACAGCTGGCCAAGTGATGAGACGTGGGAAGACGGCGGGACTTCCGGGTCGAAGGTCACCAGGCCACTTTACACACAGGTCCACTTTAATCTTCAACACATCAGACAGAGCCTTGTGTCTACTTCATGTTACAGCTTCTGTAGTTTGGAGAAAAATGCTAGACCTGCTTTAACGGCTCTGTTGATGCCCGTTTTCCTTTAGCACCATCCTGAGATCCCATCAGGACAATTTAAAATAGCTCGTTATCTCACTTTTCTTTTTATGGCTAAACACCAAACAGAAAAACTGCCGGAATTTTACATTGTTCACTCAGACATATAATGCAACGAAAACCTGGTTTCCCAGAGTTGCCACTGTAATTGACTGACGACTGATTTAAAAAGAGGATTTCATTGAGTCTCACGTCCTATGTATATAAATCCTAAAGCTGCGATCGGGTAGAAAAGACTACAAATGTAATCTAATGTAGGCATTTGATAATATTTTTCAGACCTTGAAGGTGAATCTGAAAACCCAAAAGAGGAGGATGACGTGAAGGAGACAAAGAAACCTGAGGTGAAACACTGGCCATTTACAGTGAAGTTAAGTCTTTGCCAGAAGCAGATGGGGAATAACAATGAGGACACGTGCACTGACAGTAATGACTTTGTGTATATGCAGGATGTTTTAATTCCCGTATGTATCTCTGCACTCAGACGTCAGAGGTCATAGATCTTACCTCGGAGCTGGAGGGAGACACGGAGATGTTGAAAATCCCTGTGGACACCGGGATTCACAGTGACCTCTCAGTCACTCCAACTGGTATCAAAGATTTAAACGTTTTTTTAATCACACGGCATCAGGTTTTCATTTTAGATATTGGCAGAGAACCAGAATGTACAACTTCTGAAGCCAAACCGAATAAAGTTTGTTGTAAATTTCACTTCAGCCAGGGCGAGGTGTAGGTTCATCGGTGTTTGCTTGTTGCTTAATGTGAATTGTGTTCTGTTGTAGAAAAAGGGGCCACGTTGGTTTCAGAAGAGCGATCGGACCCAGAGGCCTCCATCATCATCAACATCACAGTCAAAGATGACGAAGCAGCTGAGCGAGAGTCTGACCAGCTGTCCCCTGAGGAGGCGGCAGAGACCTGGAAAGACTACAGCACTCCCGGGAAAAAGAAAAGGAAGCGCAAACAGGACTTTGAGACATCAACAGCAGACACATTGATCACAGACACACCCAGCAGCACTGATGCATCCACCCCAGATCTACTCAGCGACACTCCTCTTAGTAGGAAATCTGCCAAAAAGAAAAAGAGAGACAAAAAGAGACAAGAGGAGGAGGTGGCAGAGGATGACGGATATCAGGAGGATGAGGTTGAGGCATCTCAGTTAGCTCCACCAGAGAAGAAAAAGAAGGCTAAGAAGAGGAAAAGGGAAAGAGATGAAGGCGAGGAGAGGGAAGAGGAGACTCACACTGTCACGCCTTCAGAAAACAAAATTAAAAAGAAGAAGAAGAAGAAGGCTAAAGATGCGGAAGAGGAGGAGCGTGAGGCGGGAGGAGCAGTAGAGGACAAGACTGAGAATCCCGTGAGCCTGGCAGAGACAACGAAGGAGAAAAAGAAGAAGAAAAAGAGGAAAAAGGAAAGAGGTCAGGAGAGCGGGGCGGTGCATTCTGAAGAAACACCAGCAGGGGGCAGTAATGGCACAGAAGAGAAAATGGAAGCCACAGGTAGAGAGAGAGAGAGGGAGAGGAAAAACCTTTCCTGAAAGTTCCCTTTAATAACACATGGACGTATTTCATGTGGCCTTTACTCTTAATCATTAGTAGTGATAAATCTAGTGTGATTTTTAGATAACTTTAATTGTGCATTTCTTTTTGGCCTGCTCTTGTAGAGAGAAAGTCTTCTTTGGACTCCTCGGCCAAAAAGAAAAAGCGTCTCAGGAAGAAGCTCAGCCTGAGGAGGAGATTAAAACTTCAGAAGAAGGAGAAGATGGCGATGAGGTTGATGAAGAGCAACAAGTTACCTGCAGAACAGAACCACGTGAGAAGGAAGAAGTGAGTAGTTTTGGGTTATCTTTAGCATATTTCTTTCATAAAACTACAAGTGAAACAAAAGCAAAGCCTATCGATTGGACAGCTGTCATTGTTTCAATGTCACCTTGATGCTGTAGAGGTTCGTGCTAGTATCTGCAGCATTAGCGCAACTTACAAAGAGTATGTGCAGAAGGTTCTCAAGATAACAAAATCAAAGTAACAGTTAAAGGATTACTTACATTTTTCAGACAGAAACACATACAAGAAGAAACAGAGGAAGCGCTTCACCCCAAGCCAAACAAAAGGCCCCAAGTTGAGCCCATTCAGGAGGACGAAACACCAAAGAAGAAGAAAAAGATGAAAAAACATGCTGACCTAGAAGAAAACTCGTCAAAGGAAAACCAACCGCCCAAGGCAAAGAAAGAGAAGAAGAGGGAGTCGCAGGCTGAGGATCAGAGCGCTGTGGTAGATGACCAGAGTGCTGCGATTCTTGATGATGCCGATACGTCGGCGCTTTCAAACGGAGGGAAGAAGAAGAAGAAGAAAAAGGAGGCGGTTAAAGGCGAGGACGCTGCGGAAAATTCAACTGTACCTGCTAAGAAAACAAGTAAGAAGAAAGTCTTACTAAGTTAGAGTTCATGTTGGCTTTGGTCTTGACACAAACCTCTGCAGTATCGTCCTGTACCATGTAGAACTAGTGTGGTGAAAGC
This sequence comes from Pelvicachromis taeniatus, assembly GCA_015108175.1. NCBI lineage: Eukaryota > Metazoa > Chordata > Actinopteri > Cichliformes > Cichlidae > Pelvicachromis > Pelvicachromis taeniatus. Next base: position 3,025 of record VURO01048621.1, read on the forward strand.
TATAATGTTTAAGCTAACAAGTTATACTTCATTTATACTGGTTTATCTATCACTTCTATTACTGTCACTATGGGTCACGGCCCAGATGTCTGATAGATACCGAGATTCCAGACCAACTGCTTTTGATCATTTAATTAAGTCAACTGTATTAGCAACACCTAGCTGCTACTTAGCCTCTTAATTCCTATGCAAACAGTAAGGATGTACATAGTTTTTCAGGACACTACGTCACAATTAGGGCTGGGACAATTACGTCGACGCGTAAAAAACGTTGACGTAAAAAATTTGCATCGAAAAATTAATCACTACATTCATCGATTCGGAAAATAATCGTTTTGCCCAGCCCTAGTCACAATAGTGTGCAGTCCTTTAGACTCAAACTATATCTCACAGCCTGTTTTTGAGGTTCAGTGACCGGCACGGGCTGAGAAATGGGCATGTTAGGACAGAGTCCATAAAAGTGTACTAAAGCATTGCTGTCTACATAAAATCCACAAAGCTTACCATCAAAGTAAATGGGCCAGTGAGCTTTCCCACAGAGAAAAGCTGGGTCCACCTGAAGTTCAAAGGTCAGCTTGTTAACAGTTACTGTACAAGGCTACTCAAACTCAACAACCTGATCCTTTATCACCACAGGAGACGGAGCAATATCACCACGTCTTTAGTTTTTGATGCACTGATGTCTGAGAAGGACAACTTCCTACCCTCTGTAGTCTTCCACTGTGGAGCCATCACCTCACATTTCTGTTGCATGAGTCATAGTTCAAAATAATCCTTATCAGTAACATACTGTGCCTAAAACAAAGACGCTGCTCTAGTTTTCTCTCTCGGCTCAGAGCTGCCACATTTCTGCTGGAGCAGCCACAGCCGAGAGTACGCTGCCTCTCGGTGTAGTCCGTTACATGATATTGAATCATATATCATAACCTCTGCAGAGAAGTTGGCGTATTCATATACAGAAGGGAAAGAGACGAGGTTTTTAGTTCTGGTTTCTCTTTGGTCCCCCAGTTTATCATATGTACAACTCTGCCTTCTTCTGTGGGTTAAGAGGGAAAAATTATTGCAAGATGATGCTTGCAATCATCCAGAGAGGGAGAAAAAAAAATGACCGTGCAGGGGTTCAACGCAGTGACTTCATGATGTGCTGATATTCACAGAGACGAGCAGACTAAAGGAGAAACTAGAGGCAGAGCCTGCTGCAGACACACACATTGTTTCTGGGGTAAGAAACACTCCTGAAAACTCTCATCCTTCCTTTTAAAACATTCAGAGTTACAGGACGCTACCGTTTACGTTTTCCTCCTCGTTAATGAGTCTGACTGACAGTTCGAAGAGACGAGAGTAAGAAGTCTTCAGTCTTTGCTTAAAGTGTTGGCACTCGTCTAGCTGTGAGGCATTTGAAAGTAAACTCAAAGTTTCCTCTCTAAATAATTTGCATGCAGACGCAGTTAGGCAATATTGTTATTTTCTTTTCTTATTCCAGAAAAAGAAAAAATGTTCCAAGAAGAAGACAAACTGATTTAAATTTGGGTGAGTAGCTGCTCGAGCTTTCCACTTAAACTTTATGGAAACTAATTTGTGAATTTAAAATGCTGCTTTCTTCGGAGGTTGAGCTTAACTCCTACGCAGCCGTCTCCGAGTCACCGTACGCTATTTTCTATGTGAAACAGCGCGTTACCTGTGCCTCCAGAGGCCGTGTTCATCTCACCTGTGATTTAAAAAGTTAAAGTTGTTTAAAACCACTAAAAACATTTAGTGATAGTAGCTAAAACTTAACGCATAATTCAGGTTTCTCTCTCATTGTCTGTTTACTGAGGAATAATCATGATCTTCCATTTTCTTCCCAGGAGGCTGACTGCAACTTGGACCTGAAAGCCTAAAAATTTCAGCGCCTTTTCTCCCGATTATTCATTTTTGCATCAGAAACAGATTTCTGAGGGGTGCTGAGAGTAACTTCGCACTTTGTTCCTTTGTTCCTAAACTGTGAATTTAGCACAATACACACCCTAAATCCCCCTTTATTTAGCAGTTTCGGCTTTAAAGCTTTGTTGGAGGCAGACCTGCTCTGCCAGGAAAAAAAAAAAGCATAGTAATTAGTCAAATTATGACTTTATTATGCATTTCATTCAGCACAGCCTTTTTAACTGGAAGCTTTTCCCATTAAAGTCTCATTAAAGAAATTATTTAAATGAGCTGCCTATCGTTGGAAATAACTCATGCAAGTGAAACATAAATTTCTATTTAAATCAAAGAATCCGATTATTAACGGGATTGCTATAAATTTTTTTTAAAATCACAGTTTATCTGTTTAATCATTTTGTGTAAAATGGCCCTCGAGTTTGTCAGCTTGCAGTTATTTCAAAACGGAGAGAAGACGGGATCTGAGGATGTTTGGAGGCTGTGAAAGATGATTAATATGTTTCGACTGTGGCGCGATACGCTTTTCTGCTACAGAGCAGCTCCGCCTTTAAGTTTCAAAGCTGCAATCTGCATCTCCTCATAACTGATAAAAACTTTCACAGTCATGTGTCTTCTTACAGTCAGAGGGGCTCGCTGAACCGCCGCGTCTTTGAGCTCGAGTTAGAAATAAGCTTTAAGGGCGCAAACTGTGAAGGTGGTGGGTGGGGTTTCTTTTTGTCTGTTCATGTGAACTGACGGATAAACCAGCATTTCTGTGTTTGTTTGAGGTTGAATATGTAGTTTTGTTCTGATGTTCGTACGATGCCGACATGCTTTATTCTGTCTTGTAAAGCTTTTTTTTTTTTAACTTGATCGGCCATCAGCTATGCAACTGATTAAATCCCGCTGCTGTTGTTTGAGGAGTCTTTGTGCAACTTTAACTGCTTATATTTGCCGTTTCTAACGACGAGCACGTTTTGAGGACGCCGCTCGTTAATAGCTTTAATTCTGCAGCGGCAGTAATTTTCTTTGTTTTGCTTCCCACACTGTTACACGTGCTGTGTTTGTGCCATATTCTCGGTGCAAGTCAAACTGAGAAACTGCTCTAACTTGGCACTAAATTATAAAGCAAACAGCATCACGTCAACAAAGCAATGTTCGTTTCTAAGGCGATTAAACCCTAATGCAATGCTGTGTATAAGGTCTGTGCTGTCGAAGCTCAGCATCCATCTTTCGTGACGTGAACACTGTTGATATAAGTGCTTCTCCTGTCTGCTTTACAGTCAGGAGCCCAACCCGAGATTTGGATGTGGTTCGATTTATTTTATTCAAACTAAATTCAGCTTAAATAAAAAATATTACGTATTCTGATTGGTTATAGTTGGGGTTGGAGTTGTCACTGATGACCTTTCGGGGTCACTTTTTTTTCCACCCCAGAACTTTTGAACGCCTTGACGTGAACAGAAATCCTCATTGTTGAAATATGCAAGCAGATTTGAAGCTCAGGGATTGAAACGTTACATGAAATGTATTTTAAAGGTAAAACTTGAATCACACTAAGACTCCTTTTGCAGTATTTCACATTATAATCTCATGGCGATGTAATATTATATTCCATTTAAAAAACAAAAACAAATCTGTAACCACATAAGTGGTGATTTGGTATACCTTTAAAAAAGTAGCACAGTGATGCTTTTGTAAAAAATGGCTCATTAACCCAGCTAACAGTTTCGCATAATTAGAAATAACAGAACTAACTTAATGCTGTTAAACTGAATGATTAGTAGGATACCTACATCCTGTCTCGTTACCTAAAGCCCTCTGAGACTTCTGAGAGAAGCAGACGCAGTTTGGAGCTGATGCCGACATCGATTTGGAGAACTACGAGGAGAAATTAGGCTTTCCACACTCGGTGTCTGTGTTTACTCACCGCTGGTGATGCCGTCTTTCTTTCTTACACAAACAGAGCTTTTTCCCCTCTGAAACAAATCCATCAAGTCAATATGCGGGGCAATTTGCAAACACAACACAGTGACGATCGAGAAACCAGAGTTCAAATCTAATTTGTCCTGAACTTTATCAAAGTGGCGTCAATGTGACAAAATCCTGTTGTGATTTATGGATTATTCCTCGGAAACTTTTCTCATAATTTCCTAAACATTTGTTGCCGTTTAAAAGAAAAAGAACAAGCATGTTTTTTAAAAAAAATAATAAGATCTTTATTCCCTATGAGTTGACGATTAAGCCAGTGCAATAAAATATGAACATCCATTTGAATTTTGCAAACATTGAAGAAAATGAGTTGCAGTATTTTACAAATCCAGTCTGTGTGAATGTGGTGCAAATCTTCGAATTCAAAAGATTAAGAAGTGGCTCTACAATGTGTGCACTGGACTCGATTCATTGTTAAAAATGATCGTGCAGTCTGTCAGGTCTCTTACATTCTTCTGATTGGCTGCACCTCACAGGAAACAGGATGATAAACGAACGCCAAATTGTGTAGGACTTCTTAGCTAAATATCAGCTGTAACTTGCAGGAAATTTTAGGAGAAAGGTTTCCTAGAAGATTAAAAATAAAGGTTGCTTAAAGAAAAGTTGTCTTAAGTTGACAGCAGCAAAATGGAGCGAATCAGTGTCTCGTGAGTGTCGACAGGTCTCAGATTATGAAACAGTTTACAGTTCTGTTCGTGTTTTGTCCTGTAGCTTCTGTCAATAAAATGTTTTCTCCTTTAAAATGACTTCCTTTGTTCTGCTTTTTAATATCAGCAGCTGGTTCAGCATGCAACACTGATCGTTGAACTGAATATAGTCAGAAACATGACTGCCCTTGCCCGTGCCCTTTAACTGCATTGATAAAACATACATGTACATGAGAAAAATTCAGGTGATGTGTGTGCTGGCTGCATGCAGTTGAAAGTCATTTTCAGGCCCACCCATATTAAATTTATTCTTTCATTCATTTTTAAAGCATCCTCCTGAATTCGATGATGCTCCCGCCTATCCCAGCTTACAGAAGTGAAAGGTTCATATTTCTGCACCATTACACTTAAATCACATATTTACACAAAAATGCTGGAAAAATCGACCAGAGCAGTGAGATTTTTTGCACCATGTTTAACCAGTTTTACTTTTTTTTTTTTTATAACAACTACAGCAAAATCTTAAATTTTCTCACTTGCTGTTTTTTTATTTATTTGTTTAATATCTTCAAGAATGCAGAATCTTGCATAAGATTTTTCTGCAAAAAGATTTTTACTTTTTAGGGAAAAACATTGATTTAAACAGAAATGTAAACATTCTTGGTGCAAATATCCTTTTCGTCTGGAACGTGGGGCCCAAACCGGGACCTGTGTCCACTGCAATAAAGACAGTTTCCCTTTGCATTGAGCAACTCTGCTGCTGATGAAAGTAAACACTTGTAAGTATTCACGGAATACATTTATTCATTCCTTAAACAAGACTTATTGACCCAATTTCCACTGAATCGTTTTGAGCGACAGATGTGTTTTAAAAGAGTTAACAAAGCAAAATCTCAAAAATGAATAAAAGTACCTTCAGTCTGCTTGAGCGCCGAGCGAATTTCCTGCTTCTCTCCCGTGTAATATGTACTCCCGGAGCCATTTTCCCGCTGGGTGCACTGGTGCGGTTTCTCCTGTGAACAAACGAGGCATCGATCGATAAATGGCAAACAATCACCAACTCTGTAAACACATCGTCTTGAAGGTTTTCTGTGTTTTCCAATAAATTTAAACCAAAAGTTTCATCACGACTTTCTCAACAGCTTTTCACATACTTTTGCCTTTTCTTTCTTCTCCCTGCATGAGACCCTCACAGACACACAGTGCAACACCATTACTCAGTGACACTGTCTGGATGTGATATAGGAATGCTAACAGCAGACAGGATGTTCTTGAGTGTGATTATACATAATTACACAGCTGATGCAGCAGCTGTGCATGGCCGGCTGCTTTAAAGTGGCTGTAATGACATTTGTGGCATCGTATATTGTTTTTACACAACCATATTCACCATCTGGAGGAGGACATTTTCTTTAAGGTAGGAATGGTGAAGTGGTAAACTCTGCTGCTGCTTATCTCTGGAATCTGAGCTGTATTCTCTACTTGTAAACACTTTTATGACTCACTGTAAATGATAATAAAGCCAATTGTGAACAGGCCAGATTATTTAATACAACCCCAATTCCAAAAAAGGACACCATGCAAAATCTAAATAAAAACAAAATCCAATGCAATTCGTAAATCTCAAACTCATATTTTATTCACAGTAGAACACAGAAAACATACTGAATGTTTAAAGAGAGAACATTTGACCAATTTAAGAAAAAAGAGGGGTTTAAACAATAACATTTAGTTCAATTATTTGTTTTTTTGTGGGTTTCAATTGTAGTAAAATACTTTTTTTTGTGAGTATTGGGTATGCCACAGCACCGTGAGCCACTTTAGGGCCACTTTCTGATTTCAGGCATAAAGCAAGCAGCAGTTTCCTGATCAGAGACATAAAAAGATGGATGCAGCTTCCAGGTCTCAGGAGTGGGGCCTGAGTAACCCCAGTCTGGGGGCGGTAACTTGGTCCACATTCTAATTTTCCTCATTCATTCTGTCTTTTGGATTGTTCATTGGAGACCCCAAAAATGATCCCCCACAACATAGCTCCTGGGATAATGAGGGCATACAAAGCAAAGCCCTCCACCACAATAAGCTGGCAATTCATGGAGTGGTCTCCTTGGTTAGGCGTTTCAGGCATGTCCACCGGGAGGAGGCCCCGGGGCAGCAGGGCACACTGGAGAGATGACATCTTTTGGCTGGTTTGGGAAAGCCTCAGGAAAAGATGTGGAGTGGTGTCCAGGGAGAGGGACATGTGGGCTGCTCTGCTTCGGCTGTATAAATAATTATAATTATTTTAGCTGATTAGTTCCAGTCCTGTTCATTGAGAAATAGCTTGAGAGATGCCACTGTTGCTCTCTCGGCTGAACTGCAGCCAATTTTCTGTGCAAAAGGATTAGGAAGTAGAATTCATCAGCATCTCTCTCACTTCCAACAATGCAACACAAAAAAACCCATAAAGGGAAGTCTGTAGACATTCTCTGATGCTATATTTTACATTTCCACTGTCACTCTAAAACGCGAAAGATTTTGATAATTTGCACAGCCATGAATATCCTGCCCAAAAAGCTGCACATCAGCAGGACTTTACCACGCTTTAGTAACTGCTTGAGAAATCCTCCAGCAAATAAATCCCCCCTTTTTTTCCTAATCATTTCTTTCCTTCAAGGCAACTGTTGCATCAGTTGAAAAACAAACTTAATGAGGTGCTGAGTCACAACTTATTTAGGGAAATATCCAACAGGAAGCTACAGTAACTTTAAATCTATCAAACGCCTCAAAAAGTTTCCACATTTTGAAAGTGACAAGCTGGAAAAATAAAAGATGCAGATAAATATGGAGACACTCAGCGTTGTCCAACAATAGCCTGGCTGTTACAGCCAGCTATTAAAGACTGATTTTCAGAATCGTCCTGCTCATTCAGTTTAAGGATTAGGACTCAACTTTATTGTCATTACACATGTATAAATACAGTTTGCATCTAATCAGAAGTGCAGAGTAGCAAGTGCAATAAGAGCAATTATATACAGATAAACTAAGTAGAGAGCAAATATACAGATGTACTATGGACAAATGTACATATATGCTGATATATACAGATAAATGTTAAGAGCAGATTATGTACAGAGAGACCAAATATACAGATGAACTACAGACAAATATACAGATGAACTGTATGGCATACAGATGTTCTATATTGCTATACAGATGTGCTACACATATACAGATGTACCGGTGTGTGCTAAACAGATCTACAGAGTCCTATGAATATATTCACAGTAGTGGAAGCTAAACACTCTGAACAGACTATAATAGTGAACAGTGAATGCACTATACCAGAGACTATGCAATGCCAGTAGCAATAACCAATGTGAGCATATGGTGAATGTTGAGAATGAATGACAGTCATGATCATGGTCATTGAGAGGGATAGGGGGGTGTGGATGGAGAGGTTCAGGAGGGACTGAGTGACAGCTGTGGGGAAGAAGCGGTTCCTAAAGCTGCTGGTTTTAGTTTGAAGGGTCCTGTAGGTGCACATACCATCCATCCATCCATCCATCCATCCATCCATCCATCCATCCATCCATCCATCCATCCATTTTCTTCCGCTTATCCGGGGCCGGGTCACGGGGGCAGCAGCCCAAGCTGAGAAGCCCAGACCTCCCTCTCCCCAGCCACCTCTTCCAGCTCATCCGGGGGAACACCAAGGCGTTTTTTTAAAGTTTAATCAGTGAGAGTGTGTGGTTTGGTCCCTGGTGATGGAGTGGTGGCCTGTTTCTCTAACTCTGTGTGTGGAGGGGTAAGATGAAGCACACCCATGAGTGGACGGAGGTCTAATTAACTTTAATGATACAATATGGAATAATTGTATAGAAATTAGATTTTATATATTTAGATGTAATTAAATCTAAAAAAAAAGGTCTTAAAAACAAAATACTGCGTAAGTATTTATTTGACTAAAAGCTCCAACCTTCTTTATGTCATTACAGTGATTGTTGTCACAACGTCATGAATTTCTGAGGCAGCCACCATGACAGATAAACCTACTGAAAGTATTAATTTAATAATTTTACTAACAGATGCTCATTTAGATGCAATTAGCAGTAGGTTAAAATGCATGTCACAAACATTTGTGCGCGTGAGTTTAATGTTCTCCTTATATTTTGCGCGTTGACATTCAATCAACAGTACTTTTTTTTTTCCCCACGCCAAAACCCTCTTTCCACACACTTAGTGACAGAATTACTGATGCACAGTCTGTGAAAAGAGTTTTAGTTACTTTACTTTTAGGTAAAGTATTTTAGGATTACTATAAGGTGCAAATCAGTCAACAATAAGAAAGTCAGATTAGACTTTTGGCAGAAAACATCTAAACTTTTCTGAAGTGAAAAATAGAGGATGGAGGAGGAGAGACTTGATGACGGCAACGTTCGTATAGAGGCACATTTAATCATTGTATATTGATGACGTGAGCGCTGATAGAAGTAGCAGGATGAATTCTGAAGCGTGCAGGGCAGCACTGCATACAAAATTCGGCACTTCAAAGAGCAAATGGACCCAAAGCATACTGCAAAAGCAAAGAAATGGCAGCCACCTGACCTGACCTGAATCCAGTAGAGCATGCGTTTCAGTGTCCAAAGACAAAACCGACTGCAGAAAGACCCACAAATAAGCAGCAACTGAAGATACTGCAGTAAAGGCCAAGCAGAGCATCTCAAAGGAGCAAAGAAAGCATTTGGCGTTATCCATGGCTTCTAGTCTTTATTATGGTAGTTTGATTGAGTGTGATTCATTTCCCATTAATGCATTTGTTTTTGTCTAAACTGAATTTAATGTGAAAATCTGCATTTTACTTGCATATTAATCGTTTGATTTCAAATCCACGGGGGTGGTACACACAGGTAAAATATACTGCTGAGTCTCTAAAACTGTAATAAAAATCCACTCAGAACTTTTTAAGCAACCCTGAAAAATCCTTTGACAAACTAAATCAAATAAAGTGTCATTTTTCTCTTGCAGGCAGATTTTCATACCATATTCTGCTGTAATTTCATTTGACACCTATACTTTCAAACTGATCATGTTTAAAAAAAAAAAACCCCATAAAAACAAAACTAATTCCTTTGTTTAACTAGTGCTAATTAAAAAGCATCAATTAAATTTGCCCCTCAGTTTTGCTGCATCTTTCCGTGTGAATTGTAATAGCCTCTCTTTGTCGTTTTGAAGTGGCTAAATATAATCTTTTCCACACAATTGAGTTCTTGCATCTCTCTGACGTTCCTAAAACAATGAAACATACTCCCTCTTTATGTTGTCACTCTCATTGGGATTGATTGGATATCCGATCAGTTTTCAGTCATTTGAAAACATTTTGCAGAAGTGCACACAGCCGCCTCTACATAGCATTTAAAATGCAACTCTTTGTAATCTAACATTCATTTTTCTCACTGAGACAAATGAGAAATTATCTGCGCGAATGATTTTTGGTGCGGGAAACCAATTATGTGTAATTACAGGACAAATCTGTGATGAGATTTGGAGGTGGGAGAGGGAGAAGCAGAGAAAAATAACCTGCTGTATGAGAGCCAGGAGAGTTTTACCGCGGAGCACACGTTCAGCTAAAAACAGCGCTAAAGGACAAATACATTAAGAAAGTTATTTTTTCATTTGTTTAAGTAGTACAGCCTGAGGTGAAGTTGATTTTTAGAGAGCACGAGATTCCCACTGTAATGTCCAGGTAATGAAAATGTGCTCTCATAATGATCCTTTTACCCGAAGCAAACTACAACACAATGAAATTATAAATATGTAGTGTGGGTTGTTTTGTGCAAATTAGTCCTACAGCAGTTTTCTGCAGTTATTGTAGATATATATAATGCACCACTCTGCTGATGGGCTTTGTTGGAAGAAAACACAGAAGTTGGAACGCTGAATGGATTCTTTAAGACTCAAATAGAGACGAGTAAAGCAGCACCTGACAGCACAATGGACTGATCAGAGCCACATACGAGTGAAGCTCTGACAGTGAATCCCAACAACAGGTTACTATAACCACAGCATTTCAGATAATATTAAAGACATTTGAATTTTGTTTTGATTAAGACATTAAAACTGAACACCACCACAGTGGACTCCAACAATCAAGATGTGATTGAAATGCAGACTTTCAGCTTTAATTCAAAGGGTTTAACAAAAGTGTCTGTTTATTGTTTTGGAATTACTGCTATTTTTTTTTTTTTTTTTAATGCACAG
>VURO01048621.1:13819-26610 GCA_015108175.1 Pelvicachromis taeniatus
CAAGTAGCCTCCTCCCTCGTTAAGCCATGACAATCAGATAAATGATCTGGATTTGATTTAAAAAGTTGGATTTGTATTTGGGAGCTGATTCATTGTAATTCTCAATATGAGGATCAATAAGATGTCAGTGCAAGTGAGGGAGGCCAGGACTAGCCTGAAAAAACCAAAATAAACCAATCAGAGTGTTGGCAAAACGTTAGTGGTTAAATCTGCAGCATGCTACATTCATAAACGCCAACACAGATCTGAAAGTGGCGTGATTGTTGGTGCCATACAGGCTGGTCTGGGTATTTTACAAACCAGCTGATTGACTGGGATTTTCCTCTACAATCATTTATAGGGTCTTTTAAACACCACAGCCTACCAAAGTGTCATCACTGACCACGATGATCCTTTTATGCTCACAGTGTACTCATCTTTTGATCACAAAGCTCAAATAATCTCAAACTGTCCTTTTTTTTTTCTGTAGCGTGACAATAAGTTAACTGTACTCAAATGTCCTGCACAGTCACAATAGTCTCAGTCCAATAGAACAGCTTGGGCTCTGGGAAGTGCTAGAACGGGAAATTTGCAGCAACTTTGTGATGTTATCAACCAAAATATTTGAGGAATGTTTTCAGCATCTTGCTGGAACTTTGCCACAAAGAATTAAAACATTTTCTGTAGGCAAAAGGTTGTCCAACCTGGTGTCGTCTCTCACCCCAACCGGTCGCAGCAGATGGCCGCCCCTCCCTGAGCCTGGTTCTGCTGGAGCTTTCTTCCTGTTAAAAGGAAGTTTTTCCTTCCCACTGTCACAAAGGTGCTCACTGTTAGGGGGTCATATGATTGTTGGGTTTTTCACTGTATGTATTTTTGTGGGGTCTACCATACAATATAAAGTGCCTTAGGGAGGACTGTTGTTGTGATTTGGCGCTATATAAATAAAATTGAATTGAATTGAATAGAATAGAAATGTGTACCTAATGAAGTGGCCGGTGAGCGTATGTTCTGGCAGAGGCACCTACTAATATTCATTGAGGTATATGATTGATTTCACTGTCAGGATAAACTGAGATGCAATAGGTGTAGACGAGACGTTACCTTGTGTCTCAGGAGCAACATGTTGAAGGCAGCGACGAAAGACTGATGAAATTTATAGTGACATAAACTGACTGCACATGTTTTTAATCTCTTTTTCTTATTTGTTTTTCTTTAAAGTCATAAGTTCAGCTGATGCGTTTGAGCCAGACTGCAGCTCTACATGTCAGCTGCTAATCGCAAGACGTGCTGAGAGTGTTTGGTGCTGATAACGATATTGATTTAGCAAACTCCTCAGGCTTCCAATACCATCTATTAAGCATCTGATTAAAGTAAGTATTGAACGATAATTGTTGTGTCTTATTCAGTGTGGCACAATTGACGGAGCATCAGAGACAAATTGTTGCCGTCAGTCAGCTGGTAGAGGCAGGTTAAGGCAGGAAATGTTTGAATACTGCAGCGGTAAGTTTACATTTGCATTTTTACATTTTCAAAAGCATGTGGGCGTTGCTAATTTTAATTTCAGGCAGATTTGTCTTTAATAAAAACAATTTAATTAAGTGTTCAATAAGTTTGGACCAGAAGTGCTTGTGGCCGATCCCACCGCTGCCCCCGCCCCTTATAAAATGCTTCCTGTTTTTCCAGAAAACATATCTCTTAATTGATGAAAACAGTATGTACGTCAAAGGAGATGTTATTTCTGTTCATCTCACCATGTCTGCACTTACTTCGAATACACTGGAAAACTCAGAAGGTCAAGCAAGTGCTGAAGCACATGCAAGTACCTTAATTTTTATAGTAATTGATGCATCTGCACACACCAAAAACAGACGCTTTCAGATGTTCACCTTCAACGACGACAACAAATTCCTCCGCTCATCTGCAAACAAATCTGTGTTTGCTGGAGTGAAGCAAACAAAGTTAGAGCGGTAATAACAAGCAGTAATTAAAGCTCATTTCACGCTGCTGCAGTTTGTGACGCCGCACGCAACGAGCCGTTTGTCAAAATTAGTTAGGATCCTCAGAAGCACATCGTCCCTGTCAGTTAGTCCAATAATCTTCCCAGACGCTGATCAGCTGATACTCAGGTTTTCGTTCACTTCACCCTTAATATTAAATAATAGGATAAACATCAGCAAACCAGTCAGGCACAACATTATGACCACTGACAAGCGGTCAGTGGTCATAATGATTATCTCGACGTTGTGGCACCTGTTAGTAGGTGGGAAATAACTGAACATTTTGTCCTCAAAGCTGATGTGTTAGAAATAAGAAAAATGGGTGCGTAAGGATATAGTGGAACAGTGCTGAACTACCGACATCTTCATGCGTTCTCAATCATCCAGGTAAGTAAATCCCAAAAAGTTGATTCTGTTCATCTGGACGTAGCGTTTTCAGTGGGAGAAACGTTTCGTCACTCATCAAAGTGACTTCTTCAGTCTCAGCTGACTGCAAGTTTTCCCCAATCGTATAAACAGTACATTTGTATAATGACTGAAACTAGCACCACTGAAGGAACAATGGGCTGGGAGGTCAGTTCCTAGACCATTAACTGACCTGGCTTCGTCTGCTAAATCATGTTTTCTCTTACATCGTGTGGATGGCAGGGTGGATGTGCATCGCTTACCTGGGGAACACCTGATGGGAAGAAGGCAAGCAAATCCCCAGATCTCAGTCTAATTGAGCAACTGCGGGATGTGTGGGACAAACAAGTCTGATCCATGGAGGCCCCACTTTACCACTTAGAGGACTTCAAGGATCTGTTGCTAACATTTGGGTGCCAGATACCACAGAACACCTTCAGGGCTCTATTGGAGTCCATACCTTGGTAGATGAGGGCGGTTATGGGAGCAAAAAGGGAACAAACACAATATTAGGCAGGTGGTCATAATGTTATGCCTTAAAAGTGGCTTAAATGTTACAACCATATTATAAGAGATGTAGCTTCTGGTTTGAAGTTTAAGTGCCTTAACCCTGTACTACTTTTAAGGGCCAATAGGGGGCAGCCTCTCTAACTCTAAACAGCTTTTTAGTTGTATAGAAATCTTTGAGAAGAAAATGTTTTTGTTTGCTCTGCTTTGTGATCTCTGTAAACACTTTCCTGATGAGTTTATGAGCTCATTCACCAGTTTCACATCGTGCTGAATAAAATGTTCATTTTGTAAATTGTGCTCAATGTTAACTTCAGAAAGAAGGATTATCCGGGATTTGCTAATTGCCTAACAACATATCATTCACAAGTCTCGAGCCAGTGATCATGTGATGTCCAGATCCACTCATTGTTCATCACAATGTGTGTCAAAACACCAAGCAGGAAACAGCAACCATGGGATGACACCACCGAGTCTACACTCATCTTTTACACTGTATGTGAATGTAATTCTATAAAACTGGTCTCATCACGAGCGGGCTTATGAATATGTAAATTGATATTCAAAACCTCCCTCTGCTGCTTTTCTTGTTGACATTCTCATTCTGCTAATACTTTTGCCACTCACAAGTTTTCTTGTTACATGGAGGGAAATTCAGAAACAGTCCACGTGTGGAAATGTGTGCATAAATTACTCTTAAAACCCCTAAATTGCCCCACAAATCCCTTCTTAAAATATATTTCAAGAAGGGATTTAAGCCCAAAGTTGTCAGACCCATACTGCAAAGACTCACCTTTAGTGACTAAACAAGCCTTTAGAATCACTAACAAGGCTATGCCAGAAGATGTTAAGCAGCAGCCAGCCTCATTTTGAGCATCTCACAGATGCAGGCAGGGGGGCAGCCTGTGTGGGACTTTGAAAACCAGCAATAAAATCTTAAAATCAATTCTAAAACTAACAGGAAAGGCTGCAGGGACTCATTCACCTGCTTTCCAGACTGCTAGTCTATTCTTTACATCACTTCCTCTTTCTCACGCTGTCAAACTCAGCATCCGTTCTGTGTGCTTTAAATCTCAGCGCTCTTCTGTCATTCTGCCTTCCAGACTCTGGTGCAAACCATAGTAAATCTGCTATGTTGGTTAATCAGAGTTTACTTGTCAAATAGCTTATTAATCAAATCTTGTATCATATTAAATTCTTCCCATCGTTTCTCCTTATTGAACTACCGTTGCTCCCTGAATCTGATTCAGCTCTGGGTTGAAATTCAGAGTGTTTAATTCAGGCACCTCCGTACAGCAGACAGATATTGTTCTGAGGTGTAGTCTTAATCTCCGGGAAGCTGCAATAAGAGTTTTCTGAAGATTATTTTAGTTTCCTTAACGGAGCAATTAATCAATAAATTGAAATGACATGTTGAAGTCAGTGTAACAGTTATATTAACCTTTTCTTTTGCACTTTCTCCGATAAGCAAGAGCTATTAGAGAACAAACAGCATTTCAAGATAAGTTGGTTTTCATGAAGCTTCAAGCTGCCCGCTGACCGTCTCTATCATTCCTGCTGCACGGTTTCATTTTGATTTGTTGGTGAAAAACTCATTCGGCCCAACGAACCATAAAAGCTGAATTTCATCCCTGAGTGAGATAACTTAGAGGTATATTGACTGCATTGACATTAGAAGGAGGGGAAGGAGCATCGCGTCCACCTGTGTCTTATGTCTCTGCGAGTCCACTTTTTTCCCCTCTCTATTCATTCACTATGACCCACTGACCCTCTCACTGGGTGCTGTGAAATGGACAAACCTTTCAGTTTTTCCATGTAATTGAAGACCCCAGCAGAATTACAGGTTTTCCAGTAGGGAGCAGTGTTAGTATGTGTCAGCGTGTAATGGCAGATGCCTGCCGAGGTTTGTCCCAGTGATTTGTTTGTCCTGCAGAATGAGTTTGCTGCCTGTCATTAAAGCAGCCAAGCAGGGAGAAACAGTCTGTCTGTCACGAGTACCTCTGTGGCTGTGCCGAGTTCAGCTTTCCCCAGGCTCTCTCCGTCTATATCTGTCTGTGTTTGTCTCTCCGCTCGCCTCGTCCATCATGCTGCAGACACACTCTCTCCATCTACATTTCAAACATTTAGCTGATCTTGTCATCCAGAGCCGATCATAACATCTGCAACTTTTCCAACTTTACTAGAAGAAAACATCGCGAGTGCGCTATTACAAAGCATTGACACGAGTAGTTCACTAATAAACACTGAGAAGTCCAGTAGCAGTATCTGCACATTTGAAGCCACAAATTTTCCGTTAACAATGTGCACACTATCACCACCCTCTATGACCTCATTTAGTCACGCTTCAAAGGAGAAGTAGATAGTAGATACAAGTGCAAAGAAACATCTTTTGGAAAGCTGTCTCACTCACCCTTACACATGGACTGAGAAGACTAGTCACCTGGGAGCTGCTAAGAGTAGAGCTGCTGCTTCTCAACATCGACATGAGCCGACTCCTTGCCGTAAGTGATGTATTCATCACATGTCCAACTGTGAGGAGACCTTGTTGTAGACTGAGGACAGAGTGGAGGGGTTATGATTAAGGAGGAAGGACTGGAGGGATGAAGAGAAGAAGATAATAGCATCTGTGTTAAGATGGAAAGAAAATGTTAATGGGGTTACTGTGCTGTTGTTATGAGTTGGAGTTAACCAAAACAAGCAAACAAAAATAACCAAACAGATAAAAGCTTGTAATTAACTGAAGAGAAACCGCATATGTTTTAGATCAGTGAAATTATGGGGTGTCACACACTGCTGTTCATAGTGAAAAAAAAGAAGAAAGATGAATGTAGAATACATTCTCAGTGCATCATGGGAAACTCCTCAGCAACCAGAGCTTATTGGACGGCTCAGGGTCACCTGATCCAGCTTTCACTGTAACCTTTAATGAAAAACAAAACATGTTTGTCCGCCTATGCATTCAAAGTGAGAGCCAGTTAATTTTTAGTGTTTGTCTTCAAATCTCAGTGTTAATTGTCACAGTTGTCTTCTGGCTGTTTTCAGTTCATTTTTACTTGTATAGTGCCAATTCACAACAACAGGCACCTCACGATGCTTTATATTGTAACGTAAAGACTATTCAGTGTTAGAAAGAGCTCTCGGTGACAGTGGGAAGGAAAAGAATTCTTTTAACAGGAAGAAATCTCAGGTAGAACACGCCTCAGGGAGGGGCGGCCATCCACCGCCACTGGTGGGGAAGCCCCCCAGCAGCCTAAGCATACAGCACCATAACTAAGGGAGGATTCAGGGTCACCTGATCCAGCCCCATGTATAAGCTTTAATCAAAAAAGAAAGTTTTAAGCCTAATCTTAAAAGCAGAGATAGTGTCTGTCTCCTGAATCCAAACTGGGAGCTGATTCCATAGTAGAGTGGCCTGATAGCTGAAGGCGTTGCGCTCTATTCTGCTTTTAGGAATCATAAGTAAGCCCGCAGTGTGAGAGCAGTCCTCTGTTGCTGTGCAGTCCTCACAGGAGGAAAACTGCAGCACACTGCTGCACTGCTATGGCATTTTTCCAGCAAGTGCTGCACAATGTGGGATTTTAGTGGGGCAGATGGATGTCACTCACAATGTTGAATATGTACGAATTCAAAATACTATTTACATAAAAAAAGTGTGCGAAGAAGAGCTTGATGAACACAGTGCAGCAATTACTATTAAAACACTTTGGGAGCACAGCAGTGTGCAGACTTATCTGGTTTTAAACTGATGCACTCTTTTTGTGGACCTCCCTTTGGTGACATTGTCAGTTTTACTTATGTTCAACTCGTCTCTACAGGTGGAGATTACCATTGTTGTGCAGAGGGAGTGCAAACTATAACTCAATCTATGTATTCTGCTGTATAAATATGCCGAGTAGGGATCAGTGCAGTCTATTAAAATGATGAGATAGTAAAGTATAAACACGCAGCACTCCCTTGAGTTGTCATAGATTACTCACTATGCTTTGGGAATGTGTTTCATGCATATATCTAAGCTTTATGTGAATGTGAGTACATATATGTGTGTTCCTACCCTTTATCAGAACCTCCCAGCTCTCCAGAGATTTCATTTACAGTACATATGGATTATTGTCTGACAGCTCAGTCTATATTAAGGCTGTTTATTTCCATCCATTGCTTTCAATAATCCCTGAGGTGCAGCAGTGCTCCCATTTCTGCCGCTGTTGTGTCTCCCTTCTCCCATACATTGCAAATGTAATGTTACTTTCTTTGTTGAATGAGATGAGATCTGGGAGCTTTTTGCCCTGCCTGTGCGGGAAGCTAAGCAACCAATCTGTGTGCCTGGCTTTGCATTGTTATTGTTCAGCAGACACTGGAATCAATTTTACAATTGCAGCAGGACAGTAAAAGCAGGCGCATCAGTAGCAGACTGCACTGAGTCCAACACCTTCCAAAATTTCATCAATAGCAAAGTCACATTTTCCAGGACGGCTGGAAGGAGGAGTGTGATAGAGTGACAGAGAAGGTTTTTCCAAAAATGCAGCTTTGTTCAATCACAACATAGTGGTGATTGTACCCTCTATTCAAATGGTCAGAGATGACTCATCTTTTTCTTTATCAGAGACAGAGAAAAAGTGTTTTTATCCTAAACATAGTGAAAATGCTTGCGTAGATCATGTGTTTGTCCACAGTTGTAGGATTGTCCTTGACGAGCGCTCCAAAAATACCCTCGAAGCACGACTCTGAATACAGAGGCTGAAAGCAACGGGGAGTGGATGCGTTCATGCTTTAAGATGATTGGAAGCATTTTCAAATGTGAATGCTATGAGCTTGTGCTTATTTGTTCAGTAAATGTTATCACAGGAAGGCAGAAATGTGAGCACAGGACTTTACAAAAGGGGACATGTCACTTAAAGAAGGAAGGCTTAAACAAGCGAAGGAGAAGGACCTGTATTAGGAGTCAGATTCATCCACAGAAACAAAGGCGTTTTTTAAGGCAAGCTTATACATATTGTAAATTGCATTGTAAATTTAGCACTTAGGGTGAATGCAGACCTACAAACTGATAATATATGATGCAGAAACAAACTAGAAGAATTGATTTTTAACCCTAATGTAAGTAAAGCTGTGATTCACAGTCCTCACTGACTTCACCGGTGTAATAGCAGAAAAGTAGTTATAGTAGCAAAGTTTGCAATAATTCAGTTCAATTCAACTTTATTTGTATAGCCCCAAATCACAACAGGAGTCACCTCAAGGCACTTAATTTTGTAAGGCAAAGACCTTTCAGTAACATAGAAAAAAAACCCCAACAATTGAACAAACCCCTATCAGGATTTGGCAACTGTGGGAAGGAAAAACTCCCTTTTAATGGGAAGAAACCACCAGCGGAACAAGGCTCAGAAAGCAGTGCGATGTCTACCGCATTGTTGCAAGATAACATGATAGACAATGAATACCCAAAACCAAAAAAAAGCAAAACACGAAAATCGACGAGACTTTGTTCATTTTAATTGGAGAATTTTGCACTGACATAAGTCATAGACTATCTTAAAGACAATGCACACGCAGGTACAGAATCTAAAGTCACACAATGGTCATATTGTCAAGATTGCTGTAGCTCTCTATAGAAAATATGAATGTTAGAAATGCTAACTGCTAGCTAAACAGCAGGAGACATAAAAAAAAAGAAAAAAGAAATGCAGGAACAGTTGCCTTCAAAGGAAAAGTTGTGCCTCACTGTTTCAGCCAATATATTTCAGACGGAACAACTTTTACTTTGAAGAAAAATGGTTTCCACTTCCAGTTTGCATTTGCACATTTGCACTGCAGTTTCACTACTGCTTGGAGATGGTTGTTGAGTGTCTGCACACATGTTGGTGCTTCACTGCAAACTAAACTGTGGCAATCTGCTAGCAATAAAGGCAATCACAATTTTGGTGTAACACACAAAAAAAATGTCTCTTTGTGACCAGTATTACCTTACGACTCCCAGCAACCTTAAGCAACCACTTGCCAGCTGGTGGGGAAATACAGATTTTTCTCTTGTGATTTGGTAGTTGCAAGGTCATTGCTGTCCGATTTCTCAGGCTGTGTGACTGAGGTGATTTGCACCAATCTAGCTTGCAGTGCAGTGAAAAATTTCAACATTATTTTCAACAGGGAGGAAAAGTATTGAGACCCTGGCCATGCTGACTGTAACAATGATCTGTTTGCTTCAGCATTAAGCAACTGGCCTTATATTTTTATATTTAACTCACTTTGGTTGGACAAGAAAAACAAAAAGGAAGTCTATCTCATAGGCAACTTCCCACCTGACTCCTTCCCAATATAAAAAGGTAATTTAAGTATTTTTTCTTAAAGGAAACTGACAAATGACCAACAGTTCAACCACTTTGTCACCATAAAACTCATCCAGTTGATTAATCAGTAGAAAAGGGTAAATGGACTGCATATATATAGAACTTTTCACTGCAAGCCGCATTTACCCATTCACACACACACATTCATACAGTGCTTTTTTTCCCACTCTAGATAAAGAGGGCCTCCTCTATCAATTAGCGATTGACCTGCTCAACCTCCTGAGCCACAGCAGCAAGCGCAGTAGAAGATATATACATATAACCACAAAGCATCTTATCTTACCACTCGAAGTCCTGAAAGTTTCTGCTTGAAAATAAAGCGAGAGTAAATGAGTAAAATCCCCTTTAGCAATTTTTCAACTGAGCCGTTTAAACGCTCAAATCTGATGTTGTTTTTATCATAATATTAAAAACATTTCTTTGACAAGCAACTTCACTTGTAACACTGGTGTGATTCTGAGTCTAAAGAGCCCAGGAGTGCTCTGGACTACTCCTAACCTCACACACACTTTGGAGGTACTTCTCAAGGTAAAAATAGTTTTTTTTCTTAGTTAATATTTGATCAAAAATGAAGAACTGAGGGTTCGAAATTAAACATTTTTGGGCAGCATCCACATGAGGTTGGTTTCTCCCCACTACCAGTTTTCTGAAAATCAAGGATGAGACCACTGAAAAAAAGAGACCTCAAAATGATAAAGTTTGGATTATTTTGGTTTACAAGCATACATCAACCATCACTGGTTTTCGGTTTGAATAAAACAGAGAGCGACCACTAAATACAGCTTATTTGATATTTATATATCTATAAAGAATTTAGTCCAATGCAATGTCCAATGGCTCACGACCACCTGCCATTTCATATAAAAGGGTGCATTACAGATTAAATATTACTCAAAAAGACTCAATTCAATTAAATTTTATTTATATAGCGCCAAATCACAACAACAAGCACTTTACATTGTAAGGTAGACCCTGCAATAATACATACAGTGAAAAACCCAACAATCATATGACCCCCTATGAGCAAACACTTTGGCGACAGTGGGAAGGAAAAAACTCCCTTTTAACAGGAAGAAACCTCCGACTCACCATCAGATTCTTTTAAAGCGTCTCAAAAAGGAGAAATATGCGTGTATTTAACAAAATTCTGTTCAGGTTCGACCATCTACTTATAATTTTGTTCTTGTACAGCTTGGCTTATTTACGCAGTCAAGCATGAAACATGAATGAAAACAGCTTTTCCTTTATTTTTGTAACTAAAAATTTCATGTTACTTTTTTTCATATTGCATTATAATGAACTACAGGTTTAAGGAATTTACTTTGTTTTCACAAGAATTTCTGCTATCCTTTGTAAAACTATCCTTTTCACATGACTGTATGTGATTTAAAAAAAGAAAAATCCTCAACAGGTCTATCAGACGGAGGATTGAGGTTTTTCCTTTCCTACAAATCAAACAATGACGTGCATGCTGGACGTCCTGACTTGGAACATGGACAGATGTTTACTTGTGTTGGAAATAAAACTGGGTAAATTATTCAATTTGGTGTTGTTCTTCTAATGAACATGCATTAAGTTGTTTCTGATTAAGTTTTAAAAAGTCTAAAATTAGATTTTAAAAGTGTGCAACATTCCTAAAACTCCAGGGATGGAGGACACTTGACTGATTGTGAGTTAAATATTCCAGTGTTCCTTCTTTCAACTTGTAGTGAATCACTAGAGTATTGAATTATTGAAGTGATCAGTATGTTATTCTGCGCTGTGACCAGAGGCAAAATTTGGATTTTAGTACTGCGAGCTGAATAATACAAAGCAGACAGAGGAGAGACGATCAGAGGCCGCTACAGTAAAACTCAGCTCACCAAGCTCCACCGACACTTTCTGCTTACTGGAATCAGGTAAACATTTCAAAGCTGGAGCACAGATCTGATGTGGAAGCCATTCAACAGAAGATAACAGAGGTCCAGAAAGCTACACGTGATCATGTGACCACCCTCACACACTAATAAACATGTCACAGGTTTAATCTGAGCTGTACAAGAGGAAGCAGAAGCCCTTTACCTGAGGTCTGTCCCAATTCGAATTGGGACAGCCCACGTCGCGTTGCTGTGACGTAATCGGCCTACAAATGCGGCCCATGTTGGGACAGACCCCAGTTTATCAGCTTGTTGGCTTTGCTCTTCTACTTTAGTTTTCAAGCTACACACCAACATTAAATGTGCACGCTGCCACCTACTGAAAGTAAAAACTATTTTCTTCTGTTCCAGTTTCCTTAAACCTTATTCTGAAACAAAAATCTTGTCTTATATTAAACTATTACTTTCAAAAAAGAGGTGTATACATTTATCTCATATCTATCTATCTCTATATATTTATATATTTACATAATGTCTTTTACGAAAATACTTGATGATATCTATGTAAAAAAAACTTCATCACAGAAAACATTTATTTTTCAGTTAAAGCTTTATATCGATATAAAAGCTATTAATGATGTCCCCAAATCAACTGGGATTAACTGAATTTAAATAGTACCATTTAAATGGCTGAAAATGAGACATTCTTGGTATTTTTAAAAATATATGTGAACTGAAAATTTGATGCCACCAACATGGTTCTCAATAAAAGTTGCGACAGTCCCGTTATCACTGTGCTGCATCAACTCTTCTTTCAACAACGGTAAGTGTTTCAGACCTGAGGAGACCTGTTGGTGCTGCTTTGAATCGTTACTTAATCTGGGATTTTAGCTGCTAAGCACTTTAGGGGTCTCTTTTGTCATAATATTGCAAAAGCATGGTGCTGGAACATGGAGCAGGATGTGGTTGACATTGTCTTGCCATCCATGAATTGTTGTTATCTGGATGGCTGCATACGTTACTTTAAAACCTGTATGTTTTAAAACAACATACTGGAACTAGTTCTACAGAACCAGCTCCCAGTTTGGATTTGGGAGACAGACGCTATCTTTGCTTTTAAGATTAGGCTTCAAACGTTCCTTTTTGCCAAAGCATATAGTTAGGGTGGATCAGGTGACCCTGAATCCTCCCTTAGTTATGCTGCGATAGGTGTAGGCTGTTGGGGGATTCCCATGATGCATTGAGTGTTTCGGCTTCAGTCACCTTTCTCACTCACTGTGTGTTAATAGACCTCTCTGCACTGAATCATACTTGTTATTAATCTCTGGCTCTCTTCCTTCTTTCTCCATAACCAGTCGCAGCAGATGGCCGCCCCTCCCTGAGCCTGGTTCTACTGGAGGTTTCTTCCTGTTAAAAGGGAGTTTTTTCTTCCCACTGTCGCCAAAGTGCTTGCTCATAGGGGGTCATACGATTGTTGGGTTTTTCTCTCTATATGTATTATAAAATTGAATTGAAGTGAATTAAAACCCGTATGTGTTGTTGAGTGTAACGGGGCATTTGTGGATGGTGAATTTTGAACTGGGCATTGGTAACAAGTTAGAAAGTGTCTGCCTTTATTCACAATATCCACAAAATTATTTAAAATTGTGACTTTGTTAAGCCACAGGTTAGTGTCCCACCTAGCTTCAGTCAGATCAGCTCTTCTC
>VURO01048622.1:0-13065 GCA_015108175.1 Pelvicachromis taeniatus
AAAAAAAAGGAAAAATGATAATTACAAAAAAAAAAACTATGTACTGGAACTATGTTAAAAAAGAAATATGTTTTCTGTTTAATTTTGACAGAATTATTTTTATTAAAATACATCCATAAGCATATGATCGGTGTCCTGTTTTTATTTGATGTGATTTCTTTTTTTTTTTCTCAGGATATTGTCTCGTTTGTGAGTGAGAGGTAATGATGGTTGTAAACGATTGTACAAAACATTATTAATGTTAGTATAATCTAAAAATTTAGACACATCTACTTATTTAACAATTTTCATCTTTACATTTTTTTACAAAAATAAACTGACCAATACTTAGTTAAACCTGTTCAACCAATGGCTTCTTCCTACAGCGAAGGTAAGAGAGGGGCCGGTCGCATTAAGAGATTCGATTGGGTAATCCAGTGTCAGTAATGAAAATGAACCAATGGACTGCTGTCAGTGGCTCTTCAGACTGGCTCATTGGCCCAAAAGTGTCGGCCCAGTATGCCAGATTCCCAGTCCAGGCCTGATCTCAGTGCATTTAGGCATACCCTGTGTGAGGCTACAATTTACATGGTCTCACCAAATCTGAACGCTATTGGTAACAATGTTGCAATGAGTCTCAGGTAACATTCAGATGGTGGCGTCATAAACACAAAAGTATGTACCCATCTCTTTTCAGCCTGGTGGTGTAATGCTATGGGGGATATTTTCTTACCACATTTTGAGCTCCTTAATAGTAACTGAGCATTTTTAAATGCCACAGCCTGCCTGAGTGTGGTTGTGCTGCTGCCACTTTGACTGCAGGGTCTTCATTTAGTATTTCAGTCTGGCATCTTTGACTTGAGATTAGAGTGACTATCTCTTCTAAGCAGTGTCCGCTTCAGCTGCTTCAGGCTTGGAAGCAATGACCATTACACAGCTCAACGAGTGAGTCTGGTTTATCTCCCGGTCTAGATCATTTGACTTCATCTATTTCATTCCACTGGTAAGGTCATCTTATTATTTCCCCGATTATGTGAATATATGCTGTGGTCTTTACAGAGAGATACATCGCCCTCTCCTGGTTCTGTTCACAGTTGGACAAAGTGCGCACCATGCTTCCTGACTTTCAACCTGAGTTCATACACTAAAACTCACTTCACACTCACTTTCTCTGATTCCAGGTTTCCATATTTAACGAAGAGCATTGCAGAGGACAATTCATTCAAATGTGGTGCAAGTCAGACTACAACACCTCTTATTAAACTTTTCAGACCATGTTAACATGATTTGTTTAGATTCATCTGGAATTTGTTTTCTTGATCAAGTAATTTATAGCCTTTCATGTTCTTTGACTCTCATTCTAGTAATATCTTAGATTTGTATAACGCCTTTCAGGAAACCAAAGGGGAAGGAGGTTGGACAGGTACTGAGTTGCCCAGGCATTAAGGGATTTATAAGTCAGATGATGATGATGTGAATGATGTGTGACTTGACCAGGAGCCAATGGAGATTTATGAGGGTGGGGGAGATATGTTGCCAGAGAGTGTTAGAAGCCTGGCAGCTGAGTTCTGGACATACTGGAGACTGTCCAGGGCTTTGCTGGGGATCCCAAACAGGACCCCACTGCAGTAATCCAGCTGTGTGGTAACAAATGCATGGATGAGGGGCTTTTCTACAGAGTCTGAGCAATGAGTGAAATTAAGAGATGTTCATTAAGTGGGAAAAACACTGCTTTAGTGACAGATTTGAGCCTAGGATGAAAGTGTGGAGTCCAGATCGAAACCCAGGTTGCAAAATTCTGGGGATGGTGAGATGGTGCAACAGTCTATGTCGATGAGTAGAGCTCCAGTCTTTCAGATTATGGCCCTGAGGGCTACAACCAAGAACTCTGTTTTATTACTGTTGATCTTGAGTGGGTTAGATGACCTATTTGTTTTAACTTCATGCAGAAAGTTGACAAGTGATTGCAGAGAAAACTGGGTGGAGGTTTTTTTGTACTGACATAAAGTTGTGTGTCGTCAGCATAAAAATCATCAGTGGATCAGAAGGGTTCCAAGTACGGGGCCTCGAGGCACATTGTAGCTCTCTCTCAGTGCTGTGGTGTTTTCTGGGGTTCATAGACCTCATGGTTGGACATATGTTGTTGGAGTTGGGTGGCTGCTTTCCAAGATTTTGCTGAGAAACAAAGGTTGGAGATCAATAAGTAATTTTTAAGGTCATCAGGAACCAGACTTGGCTTCTTGAAGGCAGGAGTGACTGTGGCAGTTTTAATGTTGGAGGGTACCAATCCTGCCTCCGGGGAAGAGCTGATGTCAACTATCAAGGAGCATAGAGCACGTAGACACTCAGCCTATTTAAAGCATTGATTGCACTGAACATTATTCTAAGTCATGGCTCAATAATATCTACTGTACCTCATTGTGTGAAAATATGTGAGTTAGATGATGGATTTGATAAGCGTCTTCTGGTCATTTCCTTAAAAGTGCTAAGATATTCCAGTGGTTCAAAGAAACTCTTGGAATACTGAGTTCCTTTGCCTTCAGCTACCATATGGTCGGAGCCCTGAAGGGTCATTTTGAAGAAAATGGCTCATGATTTCTATTTTAAACTTGGAAAACATAATTTTAAGCCTGTAAACCTTAAGGACCTTGAATAATGACGGGTATGTTCTGTCTGGATGGCTCTACTTGGTTTCTTATAATACAAACCTTCATTTATGGCAAATATGTGGTGGTACAAGCAGTGTGCAGATAGTTTTTATAATTGGGTCACATTGTTTTACAGTCTTTGAACAGCAGAGGGCAGAAGAAGGCTGCGGAATGCCTTATGCGTTATCAGATCAGCACTGAGTATATTACTCACTTCATGCAGTAGACCTTTTAAATAAAAACAGACAGTTGCAGGTTAAATGTTTGATTTTGTTCTGCTGTGGAAGATATTTTTCATGATGACAAGAAGCATACGTTTAAACCCAGACTACCTACAGTGTGCATCACAACTGGCTTAAAGCACCAAAAACAAAGAAGCTGTAAGTGTAGCGCTCATTAGCTCAGGTGATTAAAATATGCTCAAAATAATGTCTTCCATTAGCTGGTCATCATTACATGGAGTGTTTTAAAAGATGTTTACTTCATAAAAATGTCACTTAGATTCCTGAGGG
Source organism: Pelvicachromis taeniatus (assembly GCA_015108175.1). Lineage (NCBI taxonomy): Eukaryota > Metazoa > Chordata > Actinopteri > Cichliformes > Cichlidae > Pelvicachromis > Pelvicachromis taeniatus. Next base: position 3,140 of record VURO01048622.1, read on the forward strand.
GTGAAACACACCTGATGTGTTGTTCCAGTGTGACTTAATGTTTTTTTGTAACACAAGCCAGCCTGTGTACTCTGAAGCTGGAGAGCTTCAGCGAAACAGACACGCTGTTGAGCCTCAAAATATTCAACCAAGCTTTAAAACCAAACCAAACTTTTATTTAACTATTTTCTGTCAGTATTTCATCTCTTCTTATCACATGCTGATTTTGATTATTGTGCGTTGAGGCTTTTAAATCTACAAGAATACAAATAATATATATTTTTTTAGTGGCTGTTAGGTCAAGGCTGGTTAAGCAGTGGGTGCATTTGGTTCCCTCTTGTAAAGAGTAGTGTCCTTGCAGCAGAACAGAATAGAAATATGTAAACAAGTGTAAATTTGCGTTGGTACACTTCACCTTTCTAACCCCGCTGATCCGTTTGGCTGCAGGTTTTATATGCAAAAATAAAATTGCTGGAAATCTGTATGAAGTGATGCGCGAAACAACACGTAATGAATAATAGAAACAAAGTGAAATGAGTACTGAGTGTCGTGAATGGGATTTTGCCAGCCTTGAAGCTGCCTAGGGGAAATGAAAAGGTCTAAAAAGTGGATGCTGTGGGGTTAAAAGAGAAGCAGTAAACAATAAATGCCTCATCAGAGCACTCCCACGTGTGCGGCTCGCAGAAGCCCCTAGAAGTACGACTCCTGCTTGAGTGACACAGAAATGCATGTTGGTCATCGGGAGGTCAGAGGTTCAAACGCATGCTTGAAAATTTCACTCACGGCGCTGTTAAATACCCTTTCTTGTGCAGACCGAGAGCTGAGCCTGTAATTACGAGCGAGGTGAAAATGGTTCGGCCGTTTCTGGCTGCGCGCGAATTTCCAACATCATATATTAGACCCTGGAGGCCTGCAGGCATCCTCGCAACACCGCGAGACCTCTGGCCTTCAGAATTGAAGACACGTTAGTCACCATGGTAACGTGCTATGGCGTTCTCAGGGGTTCTCAGAGGGGGTGTAAATATCACAACACCCACTCCTATTGCACAGTCACTGTAATGCATATTCATAGTCACATGGAAGTCATTAAGGATGTGTTTTATTAGTCCATCCATCCATCCATCTATCCGTCCTTTTTGGCTTGACTAAATAGTAATTACTCTGAGGCCAGTCGAAGGATGCAGCCCCCGCCTGCTCTCAGCTAGATTGTAATGGGTTCATAAGCACTGCTGATTGAATTGATTGCCACAGTTGGAGTCTGGCTGAGATGTACAATGGGGTGGAATATGCAGAGCGCAGAACATTAATCAGCTCACACCAAAGGGCTCCAGGCTCTCATTTTATTTCAGGTACAGGTGAAAATGTATACATGGCAGTGCAAATCATGTACAAGAAGTGTCGGCACAGAAACACGACTTTTTCTCTGCTCTGCAAGTGCGTAGGAAACACTTTAAGTTTTTACCTGAACATTTGATTTAATGTGCAATTTTCCCCAACGAGGACAACAAAGAGGCGAGTTCAGGAACTGTAAATGTTTACAGTACTTACCTTATAAGAAAACGGGTGGAGAGTTGAGGTGGTGGATGCCTGGAAAGCAAAAAGTATTTCACGTAACTGAAACAAATTACTTTTTTTTTTTTTTTTCGCTTTTAGGTTTTTGCAAAGATCCCCAAAATTCAGTAAGTGACCACAATGCCGAGGCCAAAGTGAGCAATCATTAAGACACAGGGGAGGCTATTTAAGTAGCACAGGACTGCATCACAAGGCCGTAATGAAATCTGAAAAGCTAAGACTCAAATTTTTTTACCAGCTCCAAAATAAAATCTTTCACTAGAAATGAACTAAGGGTCTAAAACACGTCTGAACCTGTTTTTAAAAAAGATCTCCAGCAAATTAAATCCAACTCTACACCAAAGATACCGTGGCAGTGGTACACATCGATTGTTGAATGCACTCTGCAAAATTCTTTAGCAAATATTTGACCAACATGTTTATTTATCAGTGATGGCCTTTTTAAATTGCTCTCAGCCACTGGTTACAGTTCAGAGGAGAATACAGGAAAAAAAAAAAAAGTACACACATGATTTTTCATTACATTCAATCGTTACGTCTTTTCCAGACAGTAACCACAGTGCCTTTAATCTCAGACACAGAGAAAGGTCTACTGCAAAAGTGTGACATGCCGGAGCTTCATATGCCCATCATCCACCCAACCATCTCCCGCTGATCCCAGTGCTGCTGTGCATAATCCAGCCTGAAATGTTAAACCTAAATGTAATAAATATCAAAGTTATAATGTTTCTTATTATATGTATTGTATATACTGACAAGGCATTCTCAACATTACCAGCAGCAAACCTGAAGTGTAGCTTTCTGTGTGAATCAGCAATGTGCATTCACACTTTAAGGAGGGAAAAAATCCAGGGGAGCCACCTGGAAATTAGAAGGACGGACGTCCAGGTGTGGCACACCGAGGTAGACTGTGACTCTGTTGTCAAAAACATGAATTTACAACAACAAAATCACTAGTCTTCCACAGCATACCACACTGTCGCGATGTTTCATCTGTGGAGAAAGAGTCGTTATTACCAACACATTTACAGTGAACATGAAAGATCATATTCAATCTAAAGAGCAGAAGTTGACACGAATATGTCACACAAGCTAATGACACGCTTGACGGTGTATAATGACTGACTTAGATGTGTTTGCACTTTATTTCACCGCATTCATTACATAAATCAACATTCTTTTATTCCTTCCTCACACGTGGTGTAAACATCCAGGGACATCGAGGCACTCGAGATCTGCTCGTGTTGATGCAAACAGGAAAAGAACAAAAAACGTACTCTGGGAGAGATGAAGCAGGCTTGATGAATTAATTTAGGGGAGCATCCCCGCTGGCCCGCGAGCTGCTAGGATAATAATGCACCGATAACTACTGAACAGCACACATGCAATCCACACAGAAACGCAAGTCTCACCGTGGATGTTTCACCGTGGATCCCTCTCTGCTGAGCGGCTGTTTTAATAACAGAAGAGGAAAAGGACACTAGTTTAATCTCCTGGTATTGGATCTGTAAAGCTCTGCCAATAAAGCTGGATCTCTGTGGGATGAGGATGAGGGAGGCAAGAGGAGGGAAGAAAGGTAAGGTCAAGGAAGAAGGAAGGGAAAGGAAAGTTAACTTGGAGAAGGAAAGCGAGGGAAAATTAAAAAAGAAACAGGATATGAAGTAAAGAGGAAATTAAAGGAAAGGGGAAAGGAGGTGGGGGGGGAGAGAATAGGGGAGAAATGAAAAACAAAACGAAAACTGGGATGGGATAATCATAACAGAAGGAAAAAGAAGGGGAAATAGGTAACATATTGGGGAAAACAAAGGAAAGGAAGAAGGAAAGTAAACTGAAGACACGAACATCAACTGGAAAAGACAAACGAGAAAAAAAGGGAAATTAAAGGATAAGGAAAGAATGACAAACGAAAGACAGCATAAGAAAGAAGGTAAGAGGAAACGCAGGAGACGCAAAGATGCAAAAACGACAAAATGGAACGAAAATAAGAAGCAAGAAGCAGAATAAATGTGGACAAAATGATTAAAGTAAAGTAAAAGATTTGGGAGGGAAGACGAGGAGAGGGGAAAGAGGGGGAAACTGAAAGAAACAATAGAAAATGAGAGCATAGGAAATGAAGGAAAAAGGAGAATGAGAAGAGCCGTGGAGGAGAGGAAAGGAAATGAAAAAGAAGAAGGGATAAGTGGAGAGGAAGGAGGGGAAAAAAGCAAAGTGCAGATGAGTGTGAATAAACCGGCGAGATAACTGTTTACAGCGGTTGTCTGCAATTCGAGCCAAACAGCGCAACGCCGTTTGTGGGTGCAGGTTGTGTTGTGAATGACAAATATCCTGTAAATGAATGATAATGGCTTGTTTAGATGTAGCCCGCCTACAGCGGCTCTGCTCCATCCTATTTCCTGTTAATATCGCTGGCTTCGGCCGTGCTGACCTCTCTGCCGTTCTTTCTGTTTCTATTAATCTTTAATGGCGGGTAAACGGTCCCGCGCCACACGCTGACCGCCGTGGCTTTCCCTCCTCATTACCGTCCCGGAGGAGAAACGGGATCCGAGCAGAATCCGTGGCTCGTCTGAACTGCACTGGGGATGTGGAGCTTCTGTGATGTCTGTATCGCTACGCCACCGTTTGTTTTGTGTGTGCCGACCCTCGATGAATTTGCACTTCTTTAATTACGACCTCGATGGTCAAGACCACTTTTCTAATGAAGGCCGTCTTGCCCAGACCGATGGTTTTAATGCGACAGACATGCTGAGGAGCAGGAGCAGCGGCGAAGCAATAAAGTTAGCAATTTTGAGTGGTTTTCCCCTTTTTTCCCCTAATATATATATATATATTTTAATTTTTTTTACATTGTGTGCCAGGTCAGTCTGCCTAGAGAACACACACACACACAGACACACACTATTGCCCTGCTTGCTGATCTTAACAAAGGTCTGTGACACAGTGACATTTGGAAGTAGATGAAATGACCGGCAGGGTCGGGGAGTGCTGTGCTCCATGTTTTACTGCTCAGGCATAAGAGCTCTTAAGACCTGAAAAGAACAGACACACACACTCACACACACTCTCTCACACACACACCTCTTTAGGACCTCAATACCTTTCTATTCACATCCCTTGCTCTCTAGGTGCTCTGCTCTGCGGAGCCTTTCAGGGTCCTCGTTGGGGCCAAGGAACTACAGGATCCAATCAAACCTCAGTCTAAAGCCCATTAAGGAGCAGGACCAGGGGCTGTTGAGCTGTTAAATGTATAATTTAAAAGTCTTATATTACTGAAGCTGGAGGAAAAAAAGCTTCATATCTCATAGAGGCACCGTTTTCTCCAAGAATTAAGTAACACGTTCTTATTTTGCTCATGACATGCATGATTCATGTATGAAATCACGGCATAGGATAAATGGTTTTCACCGCTTTACATAATAAAATGGGTTTCGCAAACCTTAAAAACGCGACTGTAAAATCACAGTTTTTGCAAGCACGTGAAAAGAAGAAGAAGCAGAAGTAGAAGAACTTCTTTCTTAATTCTTAAACTGACTCTGACCTGGCTGAAGCTTTAGTGTTCCTTTGCATCCTGCCGTTTCTCTTTGCCTCTCTATGGTTGACTTCTACAGTCCTCTTAAAGTCAACACACTGCACAAAAAGACCAAAACCAATATTGTCTCTGCAGCCAAAGCCTCATATAAGCTATTCCTCGAGGCCCGTTGAGCTCTACTGTTGCCCAGAAACTATCAAAGACACGTTGTTGCACTTCTTATCATGAAAATTGGCTTTTTTTTGTTGTTGTTTGAAACCTGTTAATCAGCGGCTGAAAATAGTCCCCACAAAGACGGGGTTTAAACGTACGGCGCTCACCGAACCCTGATGGTCAATGCTACAGACCTGACGGCTAAGTGTAAAAAAAAAGCTGTTGTTGTTGACACTATGAAAACTCCCTTAAGGATTTAAGGATGTTTAATATTGTGATTTTGGTGCCCGAGTGATGACACTAGGTGAGAATTCAGCTTCTCCTTACCGCATGGCCTGATTTTGCTCACAGATGCAAATGTAAAATGTAAACAGCACTTTTCCTGACACTTTGAAACCCAAATGATGACGCAACGCAGCATAACTGACACTTTACAGCTTGTCATAATAAGCAGAAATGGTCTTGCAAAGCTGGAAAAACAGGCCTACTAAGGCTCACTTCTAGACTCATCGGACAGTTCATCAATTTTTCGGTTGCAGCCGACGTTGCAATCACTGAGATTCAATTCAATTCTTCAATTTTTCAGTTCACTTTTATTTATATAGCCTCAAGGCGCTTTACATTGTAAGGTAGACCCTACAAAAACCCTACAATAATACATACAGTGAAAAACCCAACAATCATATGACCCCCTATGAGCAAGCACTTTGGCGATAGTGGGAAGGAAAAACTCCCTTTTAACAGGAAGAAACCTCCGGCAGAACCAGGCTCAGGGAGGGGCGGGGCCATCTGCTGCGACCGGTTGGGGTGAAAGAAGATCACTTTAAACAAACGAAGCCTTGAGTATTTTCATTTGTTCTTATCGCATGAATGTTTTATTGTTCTTTGTTGTATTTTTTTTAATGAGAATAAAGTATTCTGCCTTCTAAACAAGAAAGAACAATAAAATACGAATGCTAATCCTACATTTTAGAGCAAATATGGAAAAAAAGTTACCTGTCCCGGCCAAATTTCAATAATAATATTAGGCATGAGACATTTGGACAGCCAAAATAATGTCTGCATCACGTTATAGCCACAATTACATTGTGCATGTCTAATGACAGTATGTGTCTAAGCTACATTAATAACAAATATAATGTAAATATGGGGAAATAAATAGGAGGCTTTCCCCCTTTTATGACCTTCCTTTGCCCTAAATATTCTCTCCACACTCCCTAACTTTGCCGTTTTCTTCGCCTCGGCAGCTCTAGATATAAATCTTGATCATCTCGTGGTGAACTTGTAGCCTCCACATTTCATCACGACGTGTCTGTAGTTTTCTGCCGTTCTGCCGAGTTTCTCTCTTCACAATGCCCTCATCAGCGACTGCTGTCAGAGCCAACAATGCCCAGAGTGACAGCTGCCTTCGCTGGCCCGCACCGCCACCAAGTTTAAGTTACAGGAGCCATTGATTCTCTATGGGGCGCTGGCTGCCTGGGTTAGCGCACACAATGCCGGAGCAACAATGTGGCTGCATTGTCCGGGTCACAGTGCTGAGCAGGAGACTGACAGCGTACAGCGAGCTACGAGTTCATTAGACCAGCACTGCTCCCCTTTCCCTCTCTCTCCCTCTGCCCTTCTCGGTACTCATTAACGTCCAGTATGAGCCACTGAGTTACAGGTATTAGTCGAGGAACACTGAAGATCGCCACACAAGGGCACGCTGCCTGGTTAAACCCATGAACGCACACACTCAGAGAATGACACATTAGGTATTAGCTCCACGTCCAGCCTGCTTCTAATTTTCACATTAAAAAAGCATATTAAGAAATAATGGGCTCCCCATAGTTCACATAACTTACTGGCTCTAGTTATCTCTGTCTCTCAGTCTTTCTAGAGGACTTAGGTCACTGCGTGTACTAAGACTTGAACGGATGAAAAGCTCGGAGGGTGAGAGTTTGGGACTATTATTCTCCAAGCCCTGGTCCAACAATTATGGGCAGCCTGCTGAATAGTTCTATGTCATTAGAGCAGGCTAAATTATGCTATCCACTTTGGGATGAAGGTCCTTTCACTCAGAGCCAAAGAGAGAAATAACTGGGAGAAGACAGTAGCGTTCACAATGAAGCTGACAGAGTGTTCAAGGACAGCAGGCTTTCATTTCTCTTCTGGTAATGTTCTATATTAGACTAATGTTCAATTAGGTTGTCAAGGCCTGTTAGTGAAATGTAATTCTTATACAGTGCAGGAAGAAAAAAAAAGAAGCCTTTTATCATATTCCATCATATCGGACATGAATAATTTCCCTTTACATGTATGGCAAGCTAATCAAATCATTAACCATGCGCTCATGATGATGAATTCAAATAGGTTACGGTTTCATGAGAATGAAAGAGAGCTGCTGTAGTACCCAAGAGTTTATTTTAATTCGTGCCGCCACTTCACATGGACAAGGCTCTTAATGTGGCGATATCGCAGTGGCTTTGCATTGGCCATGCGCACGCTCGGAGAAATCGTTTTTTTTTTTTAAAAACACACACGGCTCGAAATGTAGCGCAAAATTTAAGCTGCAACGTACAGAGCAGATCAGCTCAGTCTTAAGTGATGTTTACTGCAGGGATGTTCGTTTGGATTACATGCTGCTATTGTGCACACACACCATGTGCAGCGTGTATATATGTAAAAGCAGATTTGTCTGCTGTCAGCTCGCTCTGCTGCAGTCTGTAGCAAACAAACACATAATCAATCACAAACCCTCTTTTTGTTTGTTTGTTTTTGAAATATTGATCCGAAAGCAGCAACAAAAATGTTTTTGTTTTTTGGCCAAAGCATTAGGCGTCTTATTATTTGTTGCTTTTCTTTATTGGACTGAAAGGTACGAAAATAAATACATAAATGTTGCAAATAGTCAACTGTATTTGGGTTTTACTGTGTGTATTAGGATTAAAAGAAGCAAACAGCATCAGCGGGCAATAATTTGCTGGTTTTCTGGTGTCGTCGGGCTCAGGTTGGACTCTCTCGTGGTAATACAGGACGTTATGTCTGCTTGGCGGAGCCTTGACGCTCGTTATATCTAACTGCCAAGGCTCGACTCATAAACCCAAATGCCACGGGGGTAAACGTGGCAGAAATAAACTCCAGTTGACTGGTTACATTTTGTTGTGGCAGTAACAAAAAAGCACAGCCTTCACCGAACGGACAAAACAGATTTGTGTCCTTTGTTCTACAAACCCGAGCTTCTCCAGGTTTAAGGGTCAAAGAGTTTTTACTCAGACAGGAATTATAACACCTGCCCACCATTTTTTTTTCCTTTTCAGGTTTTCTTCCCTCAAATTTCAGTTTCTTTTGCTCTTATTCCTTTTAACTCCCCTTTCTACCACTGCGTCCCTCGTTTATCTCCCATTTGCCTCTCTTTCCCCTTTCCTCAACTTTTTTGTCCTCTGATTTTCACTTCCCTTTTTCCCGCCACTTGTCTTTTTCATTTTCTCTCTTCTTCTTTCTTTTTTACTGTCCATTCTTATCTTTCTGTATCTGCTGCTTTTCTCCTACTTTGTTTAATTTTATTTCCTCCTCTCTTCTGTTTTTCCTTCAATTCAATTTCCTCTTCCGTTTTCATTCCTCTCATCTTCTGCCCTTTCACTCTCATCCCCCCTTTCCCCCTCCCTTTGTATGATCTCTTTTCCTTTCTTTTTCCATCTCCTCTCTCCTTTGTTCTTTCTCTTCCTTTGCCTTCATTTTTTTCTACCTCCTCTCCTTTTCCTTCACACTCCTCTTCTCATTTCACCCCTCCTCCTCCTGCTCTCACTTCATCCACAGTTCCTGTCCTCCCACCTCCTGCTCCACCTGCTCGTATCGATTTTGTGTTAGTGAATTTGGAGCCACGGGGAGCTCGGGAGGGGGGAGGAGGGATATTGGCCACTGAGCGGAAGTGAGCAGAGGCGGACGTGCCTACTTCCTCCGCAGCGTGATGGTCATTTCATCACCTGGGTCATTTGTCCACACCACCTCTCCCTTGTCTTTTCTCTTTTTTTTTTCTACCCTGCTTTTTTGCCTTTCTCTCATTTCCTGCCAAGCTTCAGGATGTCTCTAAATACCACGCAGGGCTGCAGACAGAAAGATGACAGACGATCGAGGGTCGCTGTGGGCTGATCATTAGCAGTGCCCTGTGGTTGACTTCAATTAGCCTGCTGAGGCACTGAGCTGCAGCCGAGCACAGTGAGAACATGCAGTCAGGTGGGCTTCACACTTCTCAGATTTACAGTTAGGTTTAAGTTCTAGCACCCCAGAGGTTCATGCGGAGCGGCTGCAAATTAGACACAAAGGTTCGGATCTTAAGTTTGATTTTGCTGCGTGCACTCTGCAGCGGGAAGGTGCACATAAAAACGAGTGGTTTTTAAAGCCTGATACTGGCACTAACAGTAATTAAGCTTCAGTCAGTCAATCACTGTCTTTCATTCGGGTGTTGTGAAGCTTCAGATAATACTGATTGACCCTGCAGACTGTCTCTACATATTTTGACTGCTATTTTGTAAAAACTAAGGCAGGCAAAATGTCACTGAGCATGGTGACAGTTGATGAGGAGGAGGTGGGGAGACGGAGGGATCTGTGGAGTGGGTAAAATGGCACGATGGAGAAACACAGACAAGAAATGGAGACAGAAATATTAAAAAAAACAAGAAGAGCGTGGGGGGGGGGGGGGGGGGGAAACGCCCCA
>VURO01048622.1:23487-43487 GCA_015108175.1 Pelvicachromis taeniatus
GACACGGAGGAGGGGGGGGGGGGGGGGGGGGGGGGGGTAAGTCACAATAGGAAATCCTGGCCGTGCTCCAGGTTCCATTTTGACACCTTAGACCCTGCCAGAAGGAGACTGCCTGTCACTGACACATCCCGAGGCGAATCACCCAGAATAATTTGGGGCTTTGACAAAAACGAATAATATGCATGATACATCTTGGCCTTCACACTTCTCATGCTGTCATCACTAGACTCCCCTGGGGGGGGTTTATTCTTCCTTCCTTCCCTCCACTTTTATCAGCTATAACATGCTGGAATGACACGTCAAGGATTGAGGAAACATTTTGTCTGCGGTGTAACCAGCTCCGTCTGCGCTCCTCTCTCGTCTGCTGTATTTGGGATTCAGAGAAGAGCCCTCTCACGTCCTTGCTGGGGGGCATGTGGCCAGATCTGCGGAGCTGTCCGCGGCTCTGGTGCTGAAACCTCTAATCTGCCTGGGTTAAACGCACGCTGCCATCCTCTCGCTTTTTTCGTTCTTTATTTTGTTCACGCTTTTTTTAAAAAAAGCTGTGGTTTCGCCACAACTCAGCTTTTAGATAATTAACTGCAAGGCTGCAAGAAAGAAACTATTAAAAGTTCACTTCGGCGCGGTTACCTTGTTGTAAGGAGGGCCCCTGCAGGACCTTTTCCAACTGCACTTCATTTTCACCTCTACTGTCATCGCTTCACACTTTGAACTACGTCTAAAAGAAAAGACCAATTAAGCTTCTCTCTCTCTCCCTCTTTCATGTCCCCCGGCCTACAGGAGATGAGCAGGCTATTGATTCCGTCTGAGGGTTTCAACATTGAGCTGTTGTCACTTGACCCCAGGAAGCCCAAACAGGCTGCGAAGCGGGGGATGCTGATAATCCATAATCCGCAGCTCTGCCCGCAGGGGAGCCGACATAAAAAAACGACTGTTTCTTTTTTTTTTTTGCACTCTAATTAATGCTGCCATTAATGGTGTTTGGGGCACCGTCGTCTACAGATCATTACAAGCAGGGATGGCTCACTTTTGTGTGTCACTGTGATGTTTGTCGTGGCCGTGTTATGTAAAAAAAATAGAGTGAAATATAAACAGGTGGGTGCACCTACCTGTTGATATGTCGGGTCGGTCTACGAGCTGCTCCCTCGTCATCGTCAGGTCTAAAGCGCGAGAGAGAAAACAGAATTACGCGCAGAAATGTGAAACTTACGACTGATTTAAAACAGCCTGATGTCCCTCAGTGTGTCTCTGAACCAAATATTCCCCTTTGACAGAAACCAAATGCTCCGACAGTTTCCTACAACCCTCTCCTCCCCCTCCCCCACTCTCTCTACGGTCTGTTTCACGCCCCCCCCAGCCCCAAAGAATATATCGAAGGTCTCCGCGCTCACCTGGCGACTGTCAGCCCGGCTCCGCTGCTCCTCTGCCGGATGGAGAACTGGAGTCTGTGGTGGAGAGCGAGTCTCCTGCGCGCTTCTGCCTGCACCTTTAAAAAGCCTCCACTGGTCCAATAGGAGGTCTGTCAGACTGATGGGACCTGACGTCACCCCGCCCATCACCTCACCCTCCACCCAGCAACCCCTCCTCCATCTTCTCCCCGACTTTATTTAAACTGTGGGAGAAATTATATCAACACTATGTCCTGGACATAGGAAGAGGAAAAGGAAAAAAAAACAAAAAAAACAAACACATTTTAGTGCAAGCGCCCAGCGTGAATGCGTTTTCTATTTCCCACTCTTATTATTGTTCCAAAGAGACATTTATTAAACATACAGTGGCATGCTGGGTGATTTTTGCACTTACTGCTAAAGGGAGGAAGCGAGACAGTCTAAACACACAAACACACACACAGAGAATAAGCCAAACCTACAGAAGCACTTCATGTCTTCTTGATATCCACCGAGGAGATGAATACATGTGCAAAAAAAAAACAAAAAAAAAAAACCAACCTCCACATCGTTTACTCTGTTATCACTGTCAGTCACAAAGGAGTCGACAGAAGGAGACAAAGAGAAACAGGTGAGTCACACCTTTGTTACAGTTGTGATTTCTGCTGCTTACATTATAAATGTGTCTCTATCTTACTGCAAAATATGCCTGATACACAACTATAGAGGTACCTCTTTACTTTATGCTACTACATTCAAGAGGAAAACATTATTGATAGTTGTATTCAGATTTCCTGCAGAACTGATGTTGATCTCACAAAAAATTTGAGCTCCTTACCCTTCAAATGCAACGATAACCATAATCCAGTTACATTCACTGCAGCTTTTATTGCCATAGTTTGCCAAATGGCACTTTTAAAGTACCGGGTATTTTTAAGTGCATGTTGGTGCTTTGAAATGTTTCTTTGAAGGCATTGCTTTCTTTATCAATTAAAAGATCTTCAGCCATTCAAGTAGACAAGGACAGTCTGCACACTTTAATTTGAACCGTTTTCATTGTGTTGTTTCAGCTTTAGTGTAGAAAAGCAGCCTGTCTGATCAGTAAAATCATGCAAATAAAGGGAAGTATTATTCATTTTTCCTGAAAACATTTTTTTCCCTAAATTTTATGAGAGGAAAAAAAAGATTTCTAAAAAAGAAAATTCAGCTTAAATTCAAAATATTTTGTATATTTAAGCAGGGATTCTGGGAAAAAAGAAAAGAGCTTGGAGCTGAAATATTTTTATATGCATTCGAGTTTATTTTTTGTTTAACTTCCACGCTCACATCAAGTCAAACCAGAAAGGTGCAAGAAGAAGAAAAGCCGTTCTTATGAAGCTGCTCTTTGTGCAAACAACTAGTAAAAATGAGGTAATTCGTAATCTAATATGTAGTTCTGAACATCAACACACAAGGATATAAAGATACGCACTACCGCATATTTCATATATGCACTTGGCCAAAAATAGAAAGGAAACAAACGAAGCATAACAGCTTTGGATTGAGCTTCAGAGCTAGCCATTTTCTACAAATAACAAAAGATTTGACTCATACTGTGCATGTATTTTCTTCTTTTTTTGAAAAAAAAAAGTTCTTTATGGACTGAAATAGTGTAAAATAGATAGATAGATGGTTCTGTGCAGTGTTTTGGGTGTTCCTCTCTGGACAAAGACCTCTGATGTTGTGCCTGGAATCTGCTGGAACACTTTGGGAATAAATATAAACAGATTTGAAAGCATAAAAATGCCAAATTATCAGAGTACCAGAGCAAAAGATCTGCCACATTATGCGGTTTGCAGAAAATATTTTAATCACAAAATAAGGTGAGTAATATGCTAATGCTCATTCCTGCTTTACCAGCATCGTTATAGTTAAAGGATCCATGTGAACGTTACTTCCTGAAGGCTGTAAGTTATGAATGTAGTTGTAAAAATAAATATCCCGATTAAGAAAAGTGCATTTCCTGAATAATATATTTTAATCTCAACTCTAAATTTTGTTTCTTTTTGTTTCGCAAGGAACCCAAATATATTTTTATTTATTGCACAGAAAGAATAATGTAACTCTGCTGCACATTATATTTCACATTATGTTATAACAGTGCAATGTTTTGGAAAGCACTGCATACATACATAAATATTTGAGATGCACACAGTACACTATGTTTGCAGCATGCACAATACAGTGGCCCTGTTCATTCCTCGCTGTAAGCAACAGCTCTATAACTGCATCTGAAGCTAATAAAGACTCTTTTTTTTTAAAAATGATGTTAGATTTCATGTGAACTCTACTTGCTAAGCGGATGACAGCTACACATAATATGTCACTGTGTGTCTTCCTGGCAGAGTGATGGCAGAAACGATAGAAAAGAGGTGTATTTTCAGACACAAATGAGCAATTTGTAAGGCCATTGTGTGCTGTGTGCATCATTGTACTTTCTAATTTCCCAGACTCAGAAACCATTGTGGGAAATGCTATTGTGTTGTTGAGTGCTTGTTTTTTTTGTGTGTTGTTTTTTGTTTTCTCTGTTTTTTTGTGTGTGTGGAGCTTTTGAAATGAGTCCGCACGCGCACACACACACACACACACACACACACACACACACACACACACACACACACACACACACACACACACTTATATGGACATTTGTGCAGGGTCTTTTGCCAAACTTGAATGTAACCCCTGTTGGTCTGTGCTCCCTTTTACATACGTATATCTAGGGCGAGTCAGAGCCCTTTCATGTGAGTCTCTGCTAGTTTGACAAAGGGCAGTGAACAGTGGGGATGACGAGTGTCGCGCTGACAGCTTACTATGAGCACAGCATACTGTACTCTGCGCTCACCGCTGCCTTTGCCACGCCAATCCGGAGATAAGACAAAAATAAGCTCTTTCTTACACAGATACATTCAGTAACGATGACATAAGAAACATATTTTGACGCTGTGTCAGCAGAATTCCTCCTAACAGCACCTCTAAATCTTAATCATAAGCCTTTGATTACTTACTGTTTTTTAACTTGATGCTTTGAAGAGTCAGTCCAAAAAATAGTGCAGTACATGAGACCATTCACCCGGGTGGCTGTAGCTCACGAAAAAGAGCGTGTCATCGGCTAATTGGAAGGCCAGCAGCTCGATCCACGTCTTGGGTAAGATATCGAACCCTGAGTTTCCTCCAATGCATTTGTGTGTGTGAATGGTAGACAAAGTCCTGCGTGTGATTGGGTGAATAAGGCTTGTACTGAAGAGCTTTAAGTGCTCAGTCAGAATAGAAAAGTATATAAGTGGCAACCCAGTTAAAACGAACAGTAGTGTATTGTTTATGTACAGAGATATAAGCTGTACATTGATTAACTTACACAGAGTTTCTGCTTTCATGTTTTTATGCTGAGCCAAGCTCATACTTAGCATACATTAAACAGTCTTCATCGCTGCAAGAGTGCCAGTAGGTCTTTTTCTCAAATTATCCATTTAATTCAATAAAAAAAAAATAAACACAAGACTTGGAAGATACCAACTTGCTTTTGAAGGCAAAATTCAAGGTCAAGTCCAACAAATCAAATCCAGTGCTTCATTTAGAAAAAGCTCCTTATCTATGATGAGAATATGTACCATCAAAGATGTAAGAGGGTAAAAAAGGAAGAAGAAAAGAATCAGTGTATTTCTCAAAGACCGATTTGCCTTCACCAAACTGCTCTTGTGTCAGAGGTGAAGTTTGCTTTCAACCTTAGAAAGGAACTTTGTGAAAAGCTGCTGGAAGTCATAATAAAGGAAAGATCTAGGTCAGCACCAGGACCTCTTTTAAAGTTTACTAGCACTTCCCTGCCTGCAGATTCAGGATTCTCTGGTAGAGAGGCAGAGAGCTGAGGCAGCACAGGTTTGCAGAGACACAGGCATGGTTTCCTGAGGAAGACGACTCTAAGAGTATCTTCCATTGACTAGCCTGCCTGCTCAAACCCAAAGAGACTTTTTGTATTTAGCATTGTTGCAAAGTGATTTGAAGAGTCCTCTAAGGAATCAATACATTGTGACTAAGGTGCACAAATGGTATTTCTGGGGTAGGCAGTTTAGAACATTTAGGCATGACTGCACAGCTTCTCAAGTAAGCTCAGGAGAACGAGAGAGAATATTTGGCGCTGTGCTAAGTTGGTAGAAGCATACGTTATGTACCAAAGACAAGATTCTGAATTATTAGAGCAAATTCCCAGGAATGTCTCAGCAGCATCAGTGCCAATGGAGAGGAAATACATTCAGGGTAGAAACAATAAAAGTCTGCACAGTTTAGCAAAGGATATGGTAGTGAAATTAGCAGATCACGAGTTGCGCTTGGTAGTCCATGTCTGGTGCACCTTCATGGACAAACTTACAAGTCAGTACCCTAAGCAAGATGGGTCCCGAAGGAGCCACAGCTAATGTAGGGATGAATGAGGTTAACCTCCGAGTTGATGAAATGTAGGTCACTGATGCTGACAAAGGGCACGGAGTCATGGATAAATGCAATTTTTCCATCTCAGGAATACAAATGCCAACGGTCTAAGAAAAGCCAGAGCATAGCTTGGAGAAGACCTCAGAGAGGGGATGGCAGTCACGGACATCCGTGAGGAGTCTGAGCAAAGGTTAAGGAATTCTGACAGTCTCCCTGGGAAATAGTAAGTATTGTTTATCAATCAGGGATATGACAAATGAATCTGTGGCCACTGCTCTCTTTAAAGTTCATGGAAGAAATATTATATGCATGTCCATACTAGGGCTGGGACAACGATTGCGTCAACGCAATCGATTACGTCGACGCAATCGATTACGTCAACGCGTAAAATATGTCGACGTAAAAAATTTGCGTCGATGCGTTTAGTTTACGTATAACCTTTAATTTGTTGTTTGGTTTAATTCATATCTTTATTTATTTTAACCAAGCAATGCATTGTTGCATGATGTGTTGCTGATGTTATTTTGTGGAAATGCATGTGGCACACATTTGAAAAATAAGATTTCATATTATTAAAGGTTCAACAGGTAAGTAAGTGCAGGCTAATTTGGGTAGTCTCCTTACTATTTTACTCTCCTTACTATATATTTAGTCTCTTGTTTTTAGTTTTCCTTCCTTTTTCTCACATCTGATTATTTTCAGCTGTATTCCCTTGTGTTTCCACTCTTCCCTGATTGCCCTCTGTGTGTCTGTGTTAAACCCATACAGAGAATGCTCTGTTTGTTGTTGAGTTGTTTTGTGTTGTTTCCAGTGGTCTTACCATACTGAATAAATGGTCCGTGCCGTTGGCGTGGTACACTCCAGCACATCTTAAGCAGCACTGATGACCATCATTTACACCATAAGTATCAACAGACACCACAAGAATCAAAAAGTGAGACTCAAAACAAGCTTAGAACAGGATTTTAAAGACCTGTGAAGTGGACTCAAGGAGGCAGGTTAAAAATACCAAACCTTGTGTTGGAAACAGCGAAGACTATTCATGCAGGAACTATCGGGAGCATACATTGGGAGAACTGTCACAGAGAAAGCTGGCTGCTTCCCTGTAGAGGTAAGAGGTTTTGCTGGACTTGGCATCTCAGTTGGAGACACCAATAACAGCAGAGTAGTTCCAGAGGGAGCATCAGAAAGCACATCCTGAAGGCTTCAGACAACTTTGAGCACTATCTCGTTTAAACCTGAAACGATCAATGGTATCTTTACAACGTACTAACAGTTGTACCCTTTACCTTTGTAAAAGGTATTGTGATTAGCCTATAGATGTTTTAGTTTAACAAACACAGGAATTGCATTGGATGTGCTATTATAAAGAGTAGCACAAATGCCAACTCTACAGATAAAGCCTAATTTGTCAGAACATTAACACACATCAGCAGACACAATGACAAAAACAATGACATGTGTTTACTGCAGCAATATCTACGACACACTTCCATTTGAGCTAAGGAAACTAAAAACGATGTGACATTTGTTAGATGAAATAATAGATTAATGGTCTCCCATGGGGAAATTTGGATAATGTTTCAGTTTAGTGTGATTTTTTTTTTTTTCTGGTGTTTTGCATGACCTGCTGTTATTTTCAGTTTTGACAAACATTACAGCGTTCAGGGAAAATGAAGTATAATCAGGACTGTCATTTAGTATTTTCAGAGGTAGGAACAGTCACACTGCAGCACCAGTGGTGGTGGATGGCAGTCCTTCTGATGAATTCAGTCTTGTCACTAAAAACATCCACCTGCACTTCTTATATTGCTTTTTTTCAGTTTTATTTAATGGCTGTACTCTCAAGAGAAAGCAGATAGCATGAAGATTACACACAAAGGTTTGGCACTGCAGCTGTCCGTGTGTGTGTGTGTGTGTGTGTGTGTGTGTGTGTGTGTGTGTGTGTGTGTGCGTGTGCGTGTGCGTGCGTGTGCGTGTGTGTGTGTGTGTGTGTAACCAGCACATAGCTTCATTAGAAAATTAAATGTCCAGTCACAATCTGGAAGCTGATCTGAAAGAGGCTGATAACAACCTTACATCTGGCTAGACGACAATGCACATGTCGGTTTGTTTAATGGGCTTTAAATTGGATTCAAGAACTCAGCGAGGAAACATCTCACACATTTATAACGTTTTACCTGCACATGGCAGTATCCAGTTTTGTTTCATGTTTTTTTTAAATGGTAACATTCTTACAATTTCATTTTTTTTTTTACCAAAAATGCATTTTGAAACCGTTGCATTGTGCTTTTTAGGGTTCAATGTGTTGCTTGGAGGCTTTCTCTTGTCATTTTTTATTTATAAAGCTGAATATGAGATTGCACTTACCTACAGTTCAGTACGCTTGAAGTAGGTCCAAACATAATTTCAGGGAGACCTCCCAAATTTATAATTCTGTGTTAGAGGGTACACAGGGTCCTGTTAGCATGGCAACCACAACAAAAAAAAAAATCACACACTCCCACACACACAAACACACACACACACACACACACCATCAGGTACATATTGTTCACCTACGCTCTCAGACACACAGACATTCACACCCACACGCTCAGCATGAACTCCTCCTGAAACTGTAAACTGAAAGCAAAACTCAAATAAGATGTTGATTAACCAACTGTAGGTCAAATATAACATAAAAAAATAAAATAAACAAGCATTTTTTATTTTGCCAGTTCAGATTCAGGTAAAAAAAAAAAGAAAAATAATAAAAACAGAAACAAGTCCTCCAATCAAAAACACCACAGAGGTGTTTTATTAACCCAATGTCACAGATTAACTGTTAAAAATCACGGCTGAAAAGTAAACCAAGTGAAATTCCAGTCGGAAACGACAAACTATGATATTGTCTCCTGTGATATCGTCCAACATTTTCTAGAATTTGTTCATTAAAATTAATTCACCGTTTCATGACTTATCAGTATCCTCAACCTCTGGGAACAAACTGTTCCTTAATTATGACTTGAAACCTCAAGCTGAGCATATTGGCTGTATCGCTGGTTTGAAACCTAACAAGATAAATGAGGGACAGAGCTGACCGAAACAGCAATGACTTGTATGTGGTGGGAAGAAACACACCCTGCTTTATCATTGTTTCTGACTGCTGTACTCAGTAAGACTTAAACTAAGGAGCGTGGAAGCTTGTTTCTGACACTGAGATGTTGTTTGTTTGTTTGTTTGTTTGTTTGTTTGTTTGTTTGTTTGTTTGTTTGTTTGTTTGTTTACAAACTGCAGAAGTAACTCAGAATTTTGAATCAGCAATTTAAACTTTTCACATGTCTAACTTGGAATCTGAGGATAACAAAAATCAAAATTTCAATTTACCGCTGCCTGCCATTTTTTAATTTTTAATTTTAACTGTGTTGAAAACAAGTTTCCCGCAAAGAGACAATAAACTGATGATGAAAATAATCAGCTTAAGTGAGCAGCAGCAATGTGTTTTCTTGGGCTTCTGTAAATTCATACTTAAAATCAGAGGAGTCGCTCTCTGCCAGCTAGCACAAAGATTTATAGTTCTTTTGCACGCGCTTCAGTTTTTAGACACAAATATTCATTAAAAGTGACATGATTTTTCTCCAGTACTGGGTTGATGAACAAATAATTATACAACTAATGACGATTTTAGCTGCTCTATTTTCCATGCTAAATACAAAATGAACACAATTAGCTTACAAAATTAAGCTAGGACGATGACCATGTTAGCATATGTGCTAAATTTTAGTAGGTTGACGCTGTCTTTTTGCAGTGGGCCACAATGATGTCCATGACTTGCTTCCAAGGTTAGAGTAAACAATAAAGAACAGTATGAATGGATAGTAGGGATGGACCGGCATCAGTCCGATCCTGACCTAAATTACCGGATCGGATATTGGGAAGAAATAAAAAATGTAATCAGTTCCTTTAAATAACTGTGTCCAAATTCAGGGGCTGCATCCTTTGTGGGCCGCATTTGTAGGCCGGTTACGTCACAGCGACGCTACGATGGTCGTCTCAATTCCTAGACTCCTTCAAATGCAGCAGACAAATGCGTCCTTCATTTCCCAAATTTGAAGGACGGGTCGAGTGTATCCTTCGTGGCCCACCATATCCCAGAATTCATAGCGCGGCCCAGCCAATTCCAGTTTTCACCACTGGCGGCAGCAACGGAGACGGTAAAACCGAGGAGGTGGAAGCGTTAAGGACGGGAACAGCTGGTGATGCAAATCTGAAGGCTAGACCGTCCCATTTCTCAAGCCTCGCACTTCCGGCCTTCTCGGCCTTCGGAGGACCCGGCCCACGTAGACCACGAAGGCCGGGTCCTCCGAAGGATGCAGCCCCTGAATTTGGACACAGCCATTATCACAAACGCACCTCACAGAACTTGCAGCATGACGTAACCCAGCGCATGACTTTAACACGTCGGAGCAGTATGCGTCACGTGATAGAGCGGCTGTGGTGTGCGAGACCTGTTGGCGGTGTGGCGTTACTACCCGACTGAAAGCATCTGGAGCCTCGCTACGTTCTGCCAAACCAGCATCTCATCTCTGAGTAGGCTATCCCAGAGAAGTAAAGCAAGTGTGAAAGTTCATCTTTGAATGTTTGTAAAGTATTCCTACATTAATCTTAACAACCGATATATGGAGCTGGACGTTTGTGCGTTGTCATTGCTCAAGTTTTACAAAAAGCAGTGTTGCAGGTTAAACAGTTTCATGGTTAAAAAAAAACTAAACTATGAAAAAAAGTTAAGTTTTGAATAGAAATAACACAAATTTCATTCTCAGGTTAAATGTAAAGAAACAACTTACACGGACATCCATCCTGATAAAGATGAGTGTCATGAAGCCATGTTTACATTTATTTACATGCTTTCCACTCTGTATGTCTGTTTATACTTAGCTTTAAGTATTAAAGGGCCCATTCTACAACTTGTTTTTTTTTTTTAAAGTTGTTATATAAACATTATTTTTGTGCTGATATTGCACTTCCTTTTTTTCAGAACCAAAGAGTTTTTGAAATCTGCATAAAATTGCATTTTGAATATTGCTTTAAATACTTAGATTTAAAGTAATCTTTAAATTTAAATACTGTGAATAATATGAATAGGCTGTCATTTGTATTGCATGCATCAATACTTACTCTTTGGATGTTTCTTGTTTCCTGCTCCTGTTTTTCCCGCTGAAACAGGATAACCTAAGAATTAAAAAAGACCTGTGAAGGCACATAATGCAAGTCTCATTCTTCATGCAGTTGCATCATTTAACCTAACTCCACACCTCACACCTAAACTTAGCCCTAATTTCAGCCTGAGCCCACCGCCCAACCCTTCTATTTTTTCTAAGCCATTGTTAAGAAATCACCTGCATAGACAAATAGTGAGGCGCATGCACACATCCACACAGACAATTGTAAAAGTCCTGATGTTTTTAATCATCTGTGGGGCCCCACCCTGGCAGATAAGCATCTTGTTACGTGTCTGTAAAGAGCAGTAGGGAAGGCAGAGCCACCACAGCAGATGGCCCTATCAGTGTTGGGTAAACCAGCGGCCAGCGAGCCGTGTTTGGCTTAACGGCCTATAAGTAATTCATTGTGTTCACTGAGAAGGAGCATCTGTCGACCCCTCAGCCCCGGAGACGCACACATGCACACACAGTTATGCATAGATGCATAGATAAACATACTTACATGAGCATTGGGTCGCATGCACAAATGCAGGTATACATACACAGTTGCGCACACACACACCCATAGGCACATGGGTCACTTGTAGTAGGCAGTGCAGGTGGCTGGAGAAAAAGGAGAGGTCTGTGTTCCACGTGACTGTCTCTGATCAGATAACCACCACTGATCTTAGTTAATACTCACTAAGAACTCATCTACCTGCTAAAATGAAGTGAGGCCTGAAAACAGAAAAGGGAAAGTGAGACGATGTCGAGAAAAGGAGGAGGAGGAGGAAGAAAGACAGCTGTGCGCCGCTGCAGCTCGACAAGCCTCAGCTTAAAAGTCCAAATTTTATTTATTTATTTTGTACACTAATGGTTCAGTCAATTTATGTTGTCTGTCACTTACAGTCCTTATTGAATAAGCTCTTGTACACTCACACCTCCCTTTCATGTTGTCGTCTCAGGCTGTAAACAATTTTATGCTTCAACAGCCAGCACTATTATAATAATGACATGCAAAGGCTATTCCTTTCGACACAAACATCAACTTGTATTGCATTTCTTAATTCATAAGCATGGCTGATAATACCTGCAGCATGGCAAGCTGGAGCACTCTGGTGATGTGATAGTAATAAATTGCTTTTAATTGGAGTTGGAGGCTGAGAAGATTTCCATAAGATAGATAAAACAGAGCGATGGTCGCTAATAGATGTAAAGGCTCTCAAATAGGGACATTAATATAAACAGCCTAATATTACTATTGGTTTTTGTTCTTTCAGGAAGCTTATAAAGAAGACAGTTGTTTTATATAGAGACTAACCTACAGGTTTTAAAATAAATAAATTCAATTTTAATGAACAATTTAAGACTCTGATTTTTATTAATCAAACAAAATGCAAATGTAACAGTTTACTGGTGGAGAAGAACCAAACGCAGGGCAAATTCAGCGGTGGTTAATTACGGAGCCCCGCAAGGGACATTGGAGAAAAAAAAAATTAAGATGATCTTCCAAAGCGCTGCATCCTTCGGAGGCTGCATTTGTAGACCAGTTACGTCACAGGTCGGGTGTATCCTTCATTCCCGGAATTCATAGCGCGGCCCAGCCAATTCCAGTTTCCAACAATGGCGGCGGCTACTTCATTTTAATATTACTCTTATTATTCTTTCTGGGTCACAAAATAAACTTTTAACATATTATCAGGCGATAATGTAGCTGTGTAAACTTCAAATATCTGCTCGATTTATCAAGACATCACGTATTTGCAAAAGAGCTGCGACGTTTTCGGAGGCGTCTGTTACCCGCCAGCTCGACCGCTGAGCGGGTCGTCAGGGTTCACTAAAGCCGGTGAAAACAGCGGACTCCCCGGACATCGTCTTCAGACCCCTGCGGTCCGCGATCGAGCTGGTGGGTAATCGCAAAACTTTTGCGAGATCTCGCAATAGTTTTGCGGGATCTTAATTTTTTTTTCTCCCATGTCCCTTGCGGGGCTCCGTAGTTAATCATCAACGAATGTGAGCGATTCCAAAAGGTGGACTGGCAATGGGCAAAAACCAAAAACTAGGAAAAAGAATTCACACAAATCCTGATGGAAATGAGAAAGTTTGACTACGAGTAAGAAACGAGAGGGTCTGACAGGTGGTGGGATACTGCAAATGCAAAGGTGGGTGATTACCTGATTACACAGAGGTGTGGCTGGAAAAGAACAAAGAGCAGATATGGAACTAAAGCAAAACTGTGACAGTAAAATATCACCATCGTCATCAAAATCACAAGATACTTTAATTATTTCAACAAATCGAATCAAATAAAAGTGATTTTAAAAAGCAACGATTCTGTGCAATCACCGGCAAATCTGCACAGAGGACGAGGTCAAAAAGGTAAATCCAACCTTTGAATGAACCTCGCAGCTTTTTCAAAAGTCTCCTAAACTTAGCTTTAAATTCTCAAGTCAGAAAGGTGAAAGCAAACCACACCAACACTCTCCTCACATCAAGAATGCATTTGTATGAATTAGCAAGAAAAAGCATCAACAATCTATATAATTACCCAACTACAGTGGACACTAAATATATAATTTAGGAAATGTCACATATTGCTGAAATTGGATTCTGTTAGCTGTCTTTGTGCTGGTTATGGACATTTGTACAAGTGTAGGCAGGCACATGTGCTTTTTTAACTAAAACTGATTGATTTTTTTTATTATATAAGGTTCATATTTTGTCAAAGGCAGTGAAAGTTATGGAAACAGAAAAGTTCTCCTATAATTACATCATTTAAAAAAAAAAGAAAGAACACTGCAATACAACAACTGGAATTAACAAAGTAAAATGAGATTTAAAAATAAGCTGCTCTTTTACTTTAGTGGCATTGTGCGCTAAAATACTTTAGAAGAGCCTCTTATGACAATATATCGTTGATTATCTGCAGTAAGCTCAGCGAGGTAATATAACTGAGTAATACAGTTTATTTATATTCAGTTAGACATATTTCATATGAAAATGTTGTCCCTGTTCTTTTAGCATTTGTTGTGCTTCAGCCCTAAATATATTCTTTTTTTTTTTTTACATCACTGTTTGGACTTGCTGTTGATGTCAGAAATTGTTGCTTTCTCCATCTAACTTAGCCTTTGAATATAAATATCCTGCATTTTTAAGGCGAATATATTCCATGCAAATCTCCAGTTAACATTGCTGCTATGTTACTGCACATCTGTCCACACTGGATCTTAAAAAAGCAAATTCTGCCATGTTGCAGCTGCTCCCATATAATGCAGGAGGCCGGGGGGGCAGATGCAGGGTGGGATATTATACTATACTGTAACATGTGCAACTGGACATGCTTTTCAAAGTTAGCGATACAACACGGCAGAGTTACTTTTACAAATACCATTTCCAAATACTGCCAGTGACTGATGGACATGTTCTTAAAGCGTGGTTGTTTCCTTCAGCTAGCACTCCGCCAAAGGAATAATAACAGAAAAGTGGCCATCACTCTGCTTTTCAGCTCACACTCTCAAATGGCAGAAATTACAGGCCTGCTTCAGCTCTAGCTGTTGAGACGCGGCTGTAATGTGTACAGCCGCTCGGTCCCCCACCAAGGCCATTCGCCCCTGACTGAATTGGGAAAGTGAGAGGGTAGTGAGGCAAGTTCAGGTGACCTTTTTAAAGCTCTTCCTTTGAGCGTAGTCTCTTTTTCTTAGGGGGAGAAAAATGGCACGATAATTGTGTCCCTGACTTTTCGTCCTGTGCAGGTAACCTCAGTGACGGGAAAGTTTGACCCCGTGGATGGAACTGGCTGCGTCCTGTTCATGATCAGTACTTCCCTGATGTCTCGTGCTTCTTCTCTGCTCTGCCCACAAACACAATGGAAAAACTGGGACGCGTGCCTATCTGAGGAAATTATAACTGTCATTGTAAGATGGCAATTTCCTCTTATATGCAACAATCAAGAAAAATCAATGGGTAATTGGAAGTTTTCACATTACGTAAGCATGTAGCCTCGTACATATACTGCATACTGACAAAGAAGTACCAGCTGCATTTTCACTATGCTTCCTTCCCCCCCCCCCCGTACTAACCCACATCTAAAATTATGCCTCAGTTGAAGAAAATTTAAATTGAAAATGTGGAACATTTAGCAGGAGGGTTCCTCATAACCAATTACACACGAGAACCAGAACACAGCTTCCCGAAGCCGAGGAGTTATTTTCAGCTAAACTAAATAACAGAAGGTTGGAGAAAATGTATGATTAATTGAGAGAGATGTGGAAATTAATTAAGCTCAACCCCCCCCCCCTTTAGAAAAAAATAAGTCACACTCAAGTCACATTCAAAGATGATTTTTTTAATTTTATGTTAACCAAGCCTTGGTTGAATTTCTGATCAAAATTATTTATGATGGATAAAAAAAAAACAAGTGGAGACAAACTGTGGTGCAGGAAAGTGTGGTAACCTGAACATTTCTATGTATTTCTTTCTTTTACTGCATTGTCTAAATGAGATGTGTTTGTGGGTGGAAACAAATTTTCCACTAAATATCCAAGTAACACTTGGCCTCTCCCTCCCCACGCCACAGTCTGGATGTAATCTGTGTGGAATCAAAAACCCGCAGCAGGAAACACTCAGATTTACAGCTTCGTGTCAGTAAATGTGTCTTTTATCGCACGTGCTAAAATATCCTTTATAAACACACCCACACCTTCAGCCATGAGACTGAGGGTAGATTGTGAGAGGTATTATCTATCAGAGTGGGTTGTAATTTATTTGATTGCATTTTGCTGGCAGGTGGAAATCAGCAGTGTGCTTCTATTTTTCGGCTTATATGTTCTATTTTTGTATCTGTTGCATTGTATTAACAACATATATCACGGCACTCTTCATGTAGTTCAATCACTCTTTATGTGAAAGTGGAAAGTGTGACCTCACACTCCCAGTCCGCTGCAACACATAGGAAATAACTGTGCTCTTTACTGGATTTTGTCTATTTGACAAATATAGATTTACCAAAGAAAACAATTTTGGAGCTTACAACATGTTACGTGGATTTTATGACCCCATAAAACATCTAAATTAGCTTCCAAATTGCTGTTTGCTTAATATACTAATAGTTTATTCCAGCTGCCGTACTCAAGTTAAAGTGACTTTTTTGCTCTTTGTGTCAGACTAACTTTGCACTCTGCACAGAGGAGCTGCTTTTAAAATAATGTGTGAAAAACACCGGGGTCCTACCGTTTTCTATAAAAAGCCTTATTTCATTTATTTATTTATTTTACATGAATCATTTGAAATTTTGGTTTTGGGTTGGATTGACAGTAAACATACAAATTAGCTGCTTAGGAGAATTACCCAACGTATGACTGATTGTGTGTCTTTTCAGCCTCTCAGATCCAGCCTTACCTTGCCACACCACGATGATAAAGGCATAAAGGTTTAGGTTGACGCTCAATAACTGGACTTCTATTAACCAATGTGTGATATCACATTGGCTACATTCAGAGGTTAAAGTGGGATTTTGGCAGGTGGGGGAACCCCGCGATCGAAGGTAATGTGCCAATAGATTATGTAGAAAGCTGTGATGCTGCTTTCAGCCAACTTCTTGAATTCAAGAACATCTGAGCAGATGTACGACTGATTTCTGACATATAAGACTGGCATAAAATTTGAAATACAGGGAATAAATCTAATCAGCATCATTACCTTGATTATATGTAACCGGGCCATAAATAACATATCGTTATAATTACACAAAATGTGCTCCAAACCGTTCCTTTTATACCTGACCTTTAGGACCTCCAAGCCTGTAGTTATGTTCATTATCAGTTAGAGCACCTCCTCATCCTTTTCTTCATCTTCTTTGGTGCAACCCTACAAATTTGGGACATTCCTTTGGCCTCTCCCCTTTTCTACAATTCCCCTGTGGGAGAGTTTGGTGTCATTTCTTTTCCAATACTGTACACATACTGTATATTTAGCTATTCTGATATTTCTGATTGTGGGTTTTTAGTTCAATTATAGTCATCATTGTGCCTGTCTTTACTAGATGCTGTAAATGTGTAGTACGTGTGTGCCGCATATGTGTTATAGGCACCATTAATGCTAGCGTGAATAGATAATTCTAACTAGCTTGGACGTTGTGGTGGGTTAAGCTAACCCTCATCCCAACTGTTTGTATTTGGTTGTAGGAGCTGGAGCAGGCAGGTTATTTGTTATTAATCTCTGGCTCTCTTCCACAGCATGTCTTTTATCCTGTCTTTCTTCTTTCACCCCAACCGGTCGCAGCAGATGGCCCCGCCCCTACTTGAGCCTGGTTCTGCCGGAGGTTTCTTCCTGTTAAAAGGGAGTTTTTCCTTCCCACTGTCGCCAAAGTGCTTGCTCATAGGGGGTCATATGATTGTTGGGTTTTTCACTGTATGTATTATTGTAGGGTCTGCCTTACAATGTAAAGCGCCTTGAGGCGACTGTTGTTGTGATTTGGCGCTGTGTAAATAAAATAAAATTGAATTGAATTGAATGGAGTTGAATTGAATTGAATTGATTTTACTTGGAGGTCTTTCTTACTTTTTACCTTTCATTGTCAGACACAACGCAGGAACACATATACATTTAACACCATCAATTCAACATACTGCATTACTGCAAAAGAACCGGTTTAGCCTGCACTAAGCTGACTATTACAGTATTTTCATGCAACTTTTGTTTTAATGCAATTTCATCCAACCCTTTTGTAAAAACACATGACGTATAGATCCAACAACTTATTTAAAAACTCTAAAATGAACTTGAACATTACAGGTAAGCTTTAAATTTCCAGTTTATGAAATGTTGCTTGCTGAGCCAGGCCCCACCTTTGAAAATAGTCTCTCATCTTCCTCTCCTGTCCTGTCTCTCGCTGCGTCTCAGGGGACATAAACCTTTTTTTCCTCTCTCTCTTCCCGTGAAATACAGCAGCTGTACATTTAGCTCACAGACACACTGTGAGACACACTGTGCAAAAACAGTTTGAGTGTTTGCTGATCTTTGTGGAGCTGTTTGAAATGACCCGCCACTTAAAATGTTACTCCCTTTATGCTTTCGTTTCTTCTGTAGTGATAGCCAGATGCTGAAGTACAGCTGTGACCACAAGTTATTGCATCTGACCTCCTTACATGTAAACGCATCACAGGGACGAGAAGGAAAAAGGGATGTAATAAGAGGGCCGTGGAACGTCATTATTTTCTTATTACCGAGCACGTATCTTCATGCCATCACTGGAAGCAATGCCAAGCTGCAAAACATGAAAAATTAAATCATTGGACTATGATATGCATTAATCAGATTTGTTTGTTCATTAATTGAAGGCGCTGCAACGCTGCCCCCTTTAACCCCTGGTTACCTCCATCTTTATGTGCAGTCCATACTGGTACTCACCTCAGTGATCAGCTTCTCCTCCACTGTGATGCGGATAACCTGCACCCTGCCTTCTCTATCAGGATGTTTTCATATTGTGGCTTTATTAGCTGGTTCTTGAAAAAGTGAAACATGAAGCCTGGGATGCATACAGTACATGTGAGTCCCGTCTTGGGGGCCTGAGAGGTGCCTGGTGGCTCCTTAAGCGCCTGAGCCTTTGGTTTGTTGAGCAGTCCATGCATAAAGGAGACACACAAAAATACACCTCTCGCCCGTCTCTCCACTTCCACATCTTTCACAGTCCGGCAGCTTACACTTTGCAGCACTGAAGAGGCTGCAGCAAACTGGTCCACCATAATGCATTTGTGATCACTGTAATTTCTCAGAAAAAAAAAGCAGAAATCATCCACTGTCACAAAAGACATGAAAAGTTCAGGTGCATAAGGATTGGAAAGTTACAGTGTTTAAATGTCCTATTGTGCTCTGAAATTACACTGGATCGAAAAGTTAAAAGCTTTTGTTAAATGCCAAACACACTTGTCGAAGTTAAAAAAAAAAAAAAAAACAAAAGCTGGAGGAAATGGTAAAACAATGTATTTCTCTTTGCTCCCAAAGCTTTGAATAACCTTTTCTAAGTGCCATTATATAGGAGCTTTATCAAGCCAAGGAATTTGCTCTATACTTTTCATCCACATGTCCTTTAATGCAAATGCTCTTTTAAAAATTTCTATTATGATGATGATAATAATGGCAAATGCATTTTGTTCAGTGCCATTACTTTTTTGTTCCAAAAACAGGGTGTCCTTTCCCCCTTAAAAAAAAAACACGTTTTAAAAATACACTACTGTGCAAAAGTCTTACCCTAGTCGTGATTTATTTAATATATATTTTGTTCCAAAAATGGGAAATTTTGGAACAAAAATGTCCAATTTTTGGGGAAATTTTGAAACGTGCAAATATTTCAAACTTATTGAAATGTGCAAATATAAATGGAAATACAGCATATACGGCACAAAGAGAGAAAGTCAATATTTAGTATGACCACCTTTAGTCTTCAGCGCAGCTTTCTTGTAATTTCATTAAGCAGTCTATAGGAGTAGTTCTCCAGGCTGCTTGAAGGACATTCAGAGCTCTTCTTTGAATGTTGGCTGCCTTTTGTTCTTTTCTCTGTCAAGATGATCCCACACACTGCTTCAGGTGCTTGAGGTCCCACTCTGGTGAGGTTACTCTACGACTGATAGCGATCCGTTCTGTGTTTTTCCTTGCAGCCATGCTTTTACTGCATTAACAGTGTGTTTGGGGTCATTGTTATGCTAAAAAGCAAAGCTGTTGCCAATCAGACAATTTACAGATGGTATTGCATGGACCAGTACTTATGTAGAACTACTGAATTTAAGCACGCTTTGTACTACAACACTCATTCATCCAGTGAGTTTTGAAGAGATTTGTAGTTCACTTTATAAGTTAGAACTAGGTTAAATAGATGCTAGAAGTAATTTGGTTATATTGACACTGCCCAGAATGAATAAAGGCTGAAGGTGTCATAAAGTGAGCTGCAAATCCTTCTGCAACCCCCTCT
>VURO01048626.1:0-30061 GCA_015108175.1 Pelvicachromis taeniatus
TTAGATAACTTAAAAATGTTATTGTTTGGCTTTTTTTAGTATTTTATTTGTTCCTGAGTAAATCTGTTTGGCTGAGATTAAAGTATCTGTTATATTTTAGATAGCAGGGAGCAGACGGCTGAGTTTATTAGACTTCACCGAAACAATCTGCAGATTTCATTAAAATTTAAAAAACTATCATCTTGTCTTTATTTTTAGTTAGCACATACCTTAAACACTCAAAGCTGTAAGCTAATGATAGTTATATAAGAGCAGATGCATGCTGGTGCAATAAGCTGTACGTTTTACATCCAATGGATGCATGATCTGATTAGTCGACTAATCGCAAAAATAATCGGTGACCAGTCGACTATCAAAATAATCGTTTGTGGCAGCCCTATACAGTTCTGCAATTTCTCCAAAGTACTCCAAAAGTGTGTGTGTGCAAACAGTATTGGAGGTAAGGGAGAAATACTCGACTGTTATCAAAATCCAGCATGGATCAACTGTTAGAAGTATATTACTGTCAAAACATCACAGTAAAATTAGATTATGAGGCAGGTCTTACTGTCACGAAATCTCATGAAAGTCTAAAACCACCAATAACTGTTTCATGGCAGTGTCATTTACTTTGACTCAGTGCCTCATATGCTATCCTGGTAACAAAGAAATTAGGTAGCAGACCAAATGTGTGACAGTCTGCTGCTGAAAATAGTCCAGCAGATGCACAGATTACTTGTGTATGAGTGCTTGTTACAGAAAGCTACAGCGACCAACTCTTCTTTTGTTGGTAATCGGAACAATCTGAAACACTTTTTTTTTCTGGTAAGCTAACAAAACACATTTTTCTGCAGGATGCAATTGCATATTTTATTTTTGTATATGATGTAAATAGTGCACACAGTTGTTGGAAGATTTAGTAATTACGTTTAGGAAATGTTTGATGCTTTTTGGTTATTTATTGTTTTTCCAGCACTGTAAATATATTTGAATATTTAAGATTGTTTGTATTTGTTTAGCAAGAATCTCTTATTCTGGGTTATTAAAAGTATTTCATGTCACATTGGCAGCTTTGTTTCGTTTTTTTATACAATCTAATATAAATAGTGTTCTCTCAGATACACTTGAAAAAAATAGGGGGATAAGGAAAAAGTACCTGTGGTAAAAAAAAATCATTCCCTTTTTGGGGGTTGTCTTGTTGACCCTCCAGTGCACCTGTTGTCACTTTTATTTGTTTAATTAGCAGTTTAATTAGAGTCCCGATGGTTTACTCATTAGTATTATTAATGTTTGGCTCTTGTCCACAGCTTGTGTTTTATTTTTTGTCCTGCCTTCCTCCCCTCACAATTAACCAGTCATGACAGATGGCTGCCTCTCCCCGAGCCTTGTTCTACTAAAGTTCCTTCCTGTGTTAAAAGGAGTTTTTCCTTTCCACTGTCACCAAGTGCTTGCTCATAGAAGGTCATCTACTGCTGGTGTTTTCTCGCTATTGTTGTAGGGTATTTTAACTTACAACAAAAGCCCCTTTTCCATTAGTACCTACTCAGATTGACTAGCCACGGTTTTCTGGGTTTTCCAATCGATCATAGTACCTGCTCTGCTGGGGTTCCAAGCGATCTGAGCAGGTACTAAAATGAAACGTCGTTAGACTGCATGCCACCAATTGGCTGACCAGTGTCGTCACTCAATGAGCCAGCGTATCATTCACGAAAATCAAAACTCCTATTTTTGAAACCTGCCGTGTTGCCATGACGACCACACACACTAGGTGGTACTTGATTGTAATGGAAAACCAGTCAATTCGAGTCAAGTCGATCCGGTTAGGTAATAATGGATTAGGGGCTGTAAAGCACCTTGAGATGACTGTTGTTGTCCTTCGGGGCTCCATAAATAAAGCTGAATTGAACTGAACTGACTTGACTTGAATAATGCTTTCCTACCTGGAAAGATCACTTAAGTTTAACTAAATATTTTACCGTGATGATCAAGTGTTCTAATTTTTTGACAGTGAGTTTATGACGGTTGGTTTCTGACAAACTGACAATTTACTTCTTGTACGCACTAAACTTGTTGCAGTGCACTATCAACACTAATTAATGGGCTATGGTGGTCAGATAATTGCTAACCTAATTAGTGGCAATCAAAATTTATTGAGGAGGACTTGACACTTTTAATAACAACTGTATAGATTTGCTACAGTTATAAAGAACATACACAGTCCGTCTATCTAATCTATCCATCATCTTTTCCACTTATCTAATTCAGTGTCACATGGAGTGCTGGAGCCTATCCCAGCTATAACAGAGTAAAAGGTGGAGTATAGCAAAGGCTTAACAGAGAGAGATGCAGCCACATTCATGCTTATTTTGACACCTACAGCCAAATTAGAATTGCCAGTTAATCTAACACAGACTGTGGGAGGAAGGTGGAGTACCCAGAGAGAACCCACACAGACATGGAGCGAACATGCAATCCTACACAGGAAACCCCCAAGCAGCCTGTGGATTCGAACCCAAAGGAGACACTTGAAACCTGACTAGAGCACATGGTTATCATGCACAACATTAGTATGTTGGGTAACAAGTAAGGCTCTCTATTCACATTCTGCTTAGCAGGTATTTTAAATCAAAAGTGTATGGAACCCTGGTATAGCTCACGTGGTTGAGCAGGTGACCCGTACGCTGTAAGGTTATTACAGAGACCTGGGAGACAAAGTCTCACTCCCTACTCTGTCTTCTCTGCATGATCCTCTCAATAAAACGCCCAACCAAAGTCTTTTACAATTGAAATGTATAAGAACATAAACACTGACTTGCCTAAAAGAAGGCTATGATAACTTTCCTTTAGTTTGATTGTAGAATTAGTAACCGTGAACTGAAAATTGTACCTGCTACTCATGTTCACTGGTGAATGACTCTGCTGACCTTCATCTGAGCAGTGTAAATCAAGTCAGGCAGGTACACCCTGCTAATGTACCTCGCTTGCTTCCAAGCCTAATATCTACCAAATTACAACTTATATTCAAAATGACCGGTAGCGCTTTGATCAGTGAGAGTGAGCAACAGTAAATACTTTTAGTGATGTGGCTGTGGATAGAGACAGCACTGGTTTAAACCTGTCTGACACCTGGAACCACAGAGAGCAACGGGAACGTGGAGTCTAGCACTCCTGTGGATATGACACACATCATTTATGCACAGACATCAATGAATGCTTCACGCAGCCTCTTGTGTTGTGTACTTCTGCAGGTCTTTGTATGAAAGATGCATGAGGAAGGTTGAATCATTGTGATAAACCCTCATTAGTAACCACAGCCTTATCTGTCCCTCCCTGCACTGCGGTCCTGTTGTCCCTCTTCAGACACACTGAGGCCTGAATAATAAATGTGCTCATCACATCCATCCATCTCTCTCCCACAACAATTGTGTTTACCGGGGGAATGTGCTGGGCACAGCAGAGGTGGTGTCTGACTCACGGTGAGGAGGAACTGATCAAATGTTTACCTCGTAAAAAGACGGCACTTCACACAGAGAATTTCACCACTGAGGTTGGTCACAATGCATTGAACCCAAAGTTGAACTTTAAAGCTGCAGCAATCAATTTTTGGTCACTTTGGGGCCAAACTCCACAACAAGACAAAACACCACAAGCATGTTTTCAATATTTAAGCCTGTTAGAGTTGATAGGATTAATTTGTCAGTAAAACAATTGGCTAATTTACCTACAGCAAACTTTATAGATGAGTCGAAACAGTGAAAAAAAGCCATTATGGATGTACCAGAAGGTCTAATTTTTCAAATGGCCACTTGAGGCCGACTATATGGGAGTTATGCTATATACACTATCTTGCTAAAACTATTCGTTTGTCTGCCTTCACACGCATTTGAACTCAAGTTACATACCATTCTTAATCCATTTAATATGACGTTGGCCCATGGTTTGCACCTATAACTCAACCCTTCTGGGAATGCTTTCCAAAAGGTTCAAGAGTGTGTTCATGGGAATTTTTGACCATTCTTCCATCGCCCCAAAGGTGATTGGTCAGGTTGAGGTAAGGACACTGAGCAGGCCAGTCAAGTTCTTCCATACATACTTTGTTCATCTATGTCTTTATAAACCTTACTTTGTACACAATCGTGTTGGAACAGAAAAGCGCCATCCCCTAACGGTTTCCACAAAGTTACGAGCATGAAATTGTTCAAAATATCTTCATTTGCTGAAGCATTAATAGTTCCTTTGACAGGAACTAATGGGCCCAACTGCCGAAAAACAACCCCACACCATAATCTCCCACCCACTAAACTTTACACTTGGCATAATGCAGCAATTCTCCTGCAACCCCCAAACCCAGACTTGTTCATCAGATTGTCAGAAGCGTTATTCGTCACCCCAAAGAACACGTCTCCACTGCTCTACAGTCCAGTGGTGGTGTGCTTTACACCACCTCATCCTATGCTTTGCTTCGTGCTTGGTGCAACTGCGCAGCCATGAAAGTCCATTCTTCATTTTACCTGTTCGATAGAAGTGGCTGAAATGCCTGAAAAAATTGCTTTGGATAGGTGAGTGAATACATTTGGCAGTAATAGTGTAGATTTCCATAGTAAAATTTCAAGCTTGTGCATCAGATGGTGAAAGTGTGTTGCAGCTAGTTTATAAGTATGCATAGTCTGATCATTTAGGGGTTTGCAAAAGCCAATGACTGTATCCTTCAACACTTTTTCTTGCCAGGTCTAAAAGATGTTGCTCAATTCTGTACAACCTGCAGCGTCTGTCAAATTGCCGATAAGCCCAAACAGGCTGAACCACCCATTCCTCTCAAACCCATCCCTGCAGTCAGTACACCGTTGTATTGTGTGATTGTTGATTAGGTGGGCCAACTGCTAAAAACAAAGTATGGTAATCAGATCCTATTCATCCATTACATCCCATAGTTCATAACAACCACAGTCATGAGTTGCACTAAAGCAGTAGCATCAAAAACACAAGGTGCAAATACACAAAGCATGAATCTCTTAGCTTTAGTGCTGCTAAACTGGTGTGTAGACATAGTGTGCGAGGGTCACTCCACCTCCTCAAACCAACAGCTTTGATTTTGACAGTTCTGGGAACATTCATGCTATGCTTGTTGCTTAGCCAAAAAGACCTCTTCTCAGGTGTACAGAAAAAGGCTATATGATAGAAACGTTGTTCAGTATTTTTTTAAACCTGGTGACAAAAGAGTTTCGGCCCACTCTGCACAGTTTGCAGGCCCATATGTAGTTAAAGGCTGGGTGAATGACACTGACTACGTTATCAACACTCCTCAGCAGAGGTCCCAGACATGTCTGTTTCATGTTAATATGCTAAATCTGTTTCACTCCAGGGAAGAGGCCCTTGAAGACTCACATCAATAGAAGAAACTCCCTGAGCCCACTCCTACTGCCTCAGTTTATCTGGGATCTGTCTCAACAGACCACGGTGATGGTTTGAAACTATGCAACACCCAACAATGCAGTAATCTGCCCAGTTAATCAATACTCAACAGTCTGTAGAACTGCCTCTCACATGGCCAAAAAGAGGATTTGAAATAGCTGATAAAGTCCAGTAAGAGTGGGAGATTTTGTTTGTTGCTTTGGCGCTGAAGATTTGCTCCCATACTTGACCTTTCCCTACTTAAATGTTGTAAAATATTTGTACATAACTGCTTTGTTGCTTGGTCAGCAATCTTGTTTGAAGTTGGCAACTCCGTTGCAACCTTGTGTTCATAGTGAAAAAAGTGCATTCCCTGAGCAGTTGCTATAGGTTTCTGCCTGTCACTTCATGAAATCGGTTGCAAAGAAGATGCTGTACTAAAAACACCCTGCGATCGCTTTGGCTGCAAACAGAATCTGTCTGCAAACACTAACTATCGAGTGGTAGTGAAACTGTTTCCAGTTTGTGAGTGTTTCCAGAAAAGTTTTCTATGCAAATTGCAGGCAACTATGGCAACCAACCACTGCTGGCAACCATACTAACTGGAAGGACATTTTTGGTTGTTACCAGGAACTCACTGACCTGTCTCTAAGCCAAAGTGACTGGGCCTTTAACAACTTATTTTACAGCAACAGCTAGCAACCATGCTTTAATGGTGGTGCTTTTCAACTTCATCAGATCACTCAAAGTGCTCTACACATCTTGCCTCATTCACACAAGCACTTTTTTTCTATGCCCGTTCTATGTAAAAGCTTTGTATCTAACATTCACACACATTCATACTCCGATGAATGCATCAGAGAGCAATTTGGGGTTAGTATCTTGTCCAAGGATATTTGGCATGCAGACTGGAGCAGATTGAACCACCAACCTTCCGACTAGTATTAGACCTGCTCTATGTCCTACAACAAGCTACAGCAACCCCAATGTACAGCTCTTTATTACACCAACTTTAGTAGTCAGTGCAAAATTGATGAAACAATAGAAAAATGTTATCCAGTGTCATGGGTAAATGTCAGGTTATTTGCCAATAGTCTGCTGGCAGCAGACAACGGCAATATCAACTGATACCGGTGTTTGGCCAATCAACCTTTCTCTAGAAGCATTAGTCTACAGTAGGCTTGTGAAAGACTTTTTTTTTCTTTTTTTTTTTGAAAAGACAAATCAATGAGCAGAAAGCTGCCAGCAATGCAATTTATATTTTTTCTGTGGATTAATTACTATAAACTTATGCTAAAGCTAAATCATTTGACTTAATTAGTTCCTGCAGCTTTCACCTATTTTAACCATATATCAAACAGCTTCTCTCCACAGTCTTTGTAGTCTCTTGATATTTTGCAGCTGTCATGATATCCATCTATCAATCCATTTTCTTCCACTTATCCAACTGGAGGACTGGAGCCTATCCCGGCTGTCAAAGGGGGGACAGGCTGGGTACACCTTGACAGATTGCCAGTCTGTTGCTAACACACAGAGACAGACAGTCACTGACTGTTGTGTTGACACTTATGGCCAGTTTAGAATCAGCAATTAACTTAACCCCATACTTATCTTTGCACCAGAGCATTATCATTCCCAACACGTATGCTACGTGTT
This sequence comes from Pelvicachromis taeniatus, assembly GCA_015108175.1. Taxonomy (NCBI): domain Eukaryota; kingdom Metazoa; phylum Chordata; class Actinopteri; order Cichliformes; family Cichlidae; genus Pelvicachromis; species Pelvicachromis taeniatus. The sequence continues at coordinate 7,027 of VURO01048626.1, forward strand.
GGGAATGATATTTGTCACGAATGAGATTTGTCACGCCCCTAAGCGTCTCATAGTAACGCGAAAGGTACCCTTCTGCGTCCTTTTGAAATGCTCTTGGTTCTCAATTGAATCTGATAGAATGCCGCTCGCGGCGGTAAGGCACAGTTGGAGCAGTGGCTCCAGCCATCCATTTCTGCCCCAACCATAACCTTAACCCTATCAAATAGTGTTTTCCAAGGTAATTCAGGATATAGAGTATTCAGGGTATAGATTCATTCCAAACGGCTCTCATGCCTCGGAAACACATAACGTACCAACGATTTGTCATATTTGTCGGTGTTTTACCTGTTGGAATGAGAACTTTGGACTGTGGAAGGAAGCTGAAGTACCTGCAGAGAACATACAGAGACATGGGGAGAACTTGCAAGCGTCATGTAGAAAAACCCCAGACTGGATCTTTTTTGAATTTATGAATTTTAAGTCTCTTAAGTGGGGTTTCCAAGATTCTGAAAGTAGTCTCAGAGATAAAGCGTGCTTGAGCTGCTGTGCTTAGGAGCATATTTTCACACATTAATTAAGGTGGATGAGATTAAAGAACTGGGGTTAACCACCAAAACATTGGACAGTACACAAAAGAGGTGAAGAAGAGAGTGCAGGCAGGAAGAAGTGGGTGGAGATGAGTGTCAGGGGTTGGTGTATGACAGAAGGGTAGCAGCATAAGTGGAAGAGAAGGTTTACAAGACGGTAGTGAGGCCTGCTATGATGAATAGTTTAGAGATGGTGACACTGACAAAAAGACAGGAGGACAGGGCAGGAGGTGGCAGAGTTGAAGATTTTTATTGGGAGTGACCAAGATGGACTGCATTAGAAATGAGTATCTAAGAGGGGCAGCTCTGACTGAGATGGTTTGGACATGTGCAGAGGAGGGATAGTGGATATACCGAGCAAAGGATGTTGAATATGGAGCTGCCAGGTAGGAGGAAAAGAAGAAGATGTTAAGGACAGGGTGAGATGGAGGCAGATGATTCATTTTGTCGACCCTTAAGCAGTGCAGGTGAAAGATAAAGAAGAATATATACTCAGACTTTTTGTGATTTAGCACAGAAATTGACATGGGCATCAAAATGAAGGACTTGAACACCTGTGAAACAGCAATTTGGGGCCAGTGTTGTTACACAGAATCCGATTGTTAAACCCAGGAAAATGTGCTCAGATTTGTTTATAACTATGTGTGGAACTGAGATCGAGTAGAGTTAAGGTGAATTTATCTTTAACCGTAAAGTGACAGGATGACGTTTGAATTTTCTTTTGTTTTTTTTTCTTCATAGAGGCGTGAAACTACTCAGCCGAGTTCAGAAGTTGAAACTGAAGCCTGCAGCGAATACAGAGTGACGGCAGAGAAAGTTTGCTTGAAATTCAATAGAAATGATTACATTTTAGATTTAGCCATTATTAGTGATTCTGGATTTATGGTCCTGCTTTAAGTTTCCCACAACAACAATAAAATGTAATCATAACATAACGTCTGTTGCATTTTTTTGTTGTTGTGAAGCTAGCATAAGTGGCGATGCTCTTTGTTGTTGCGTGACAATTGAGGGCCATAAAATGGATGATTTTCACATCAGTCTTGGTTTTTTAATGTGAGGTGTCGACATTCTCCTTCAAAACAATCCTTCTTTTCTTGTATCGCCACACTAATTTTTTTTCCTTTTTAAACCTAAAACTAAGGTGTGTCCTAAAGGCTGAATGTTTCTCTTACAGTTTTGGCTGTAGATATAAAACGTCTCATAAGGAATGAGGATATCGGATAAACATGCAGATGCCAGGCAGCTAACACAAGTAAAACGAGCCTTAAATTTGATTCGCAGGCCGACTGAGAGGCAGAACACATAACTGTGGTTCATTTGTGCCTTCGCTTTAACAGGCAACGAAATGAAACCCCTGGAGGTAAACAAATAACACCGGCCTGTCAGCTTAAAGGAAATAAAGTGCATTTGTGTATCATGTATCATCATTGGCTTTTGTGTGTTTTGATGAAGTTGCAGACATGAAGTGAAACCATTACTGAATTACACGCGAGCACCTCAGCCTCTCTGGAATAAACTGTCAACAGTGCAGTTTTACATGATCACTTGTTTTCATAATTGGACGGTGAAATCTCAGATGCTTTATGTCCTTCAGGTTTGATCGATTTTTATTCAAGTTGTGCCGCAGCACTCCGTCAGTCTGCTTTATGGAAAAATTTTATGTCAAGCTGTTACCAGATGTCACTGTTTGCTTGAGAGTTTGAGTGCAGAAGATGCAAGAAGAGGGAGCACAAATCTCAGTGTCATTGCTGGTGGGAGTATGATAGGGCCCATATTAGAAATGTCTGTCAGCGGAGCACAGTGTTTTCATCAGCTGAATCCATGTGGACGCTTGCTTCTATTGAGCAGGGGTTGTAAGAGAGCGAGAGTGGTGGGCTGTGCTCTGTCAAAGCTGCAGAGGATCTAGAAGGTTTCATTTTATTTTTTCTTTAGAACAGGGTGAGAGCTCGACTTTGCTGAGAGAAACTGATGTTCCTAGCTGTTGGATTGATAGCACTCCTGGCTCACTTCGCAGTTTATGAAACTAACTGAACAAACTTCTGTGGAGTTGGGGGGGACATCTGACCCCATTTTTATAAACTTGGACAGGCCTGGCAGTGCACCAGCCAGCACAGGCTGAGGGGACAGCTAACCTTTTAAAGAAAAGGGAGATAAAGAAGCAGAAGTATCGTCAAGACAGGGCTACTGGAGCATTTTTTAAAAATTGCGGGATGACAATAGAGAAAAAACGGTTCAGTATAAAAAAATAAATGAATGTGAGAAGACATAAATAAGAAAAAAAAATCATTATTATTGCAATTTAATAAGGTAATAGATCTGATACTGGTTTACTTTGGGGTAAACTGTGGAGACACTTGTGTGCAGTCTTTCTGTGGGTCTTTCTACATTCAAATCTGTCTTCAGAAACGGAAAAGCATTGATCTGAGATTATGTGAATGGCTCGAATGACCTCGAGAAACTCTTGCTTGCTTTTCCAGTATGCTTTGGCTCATATATTTGCACTGTGAAGATGTATATGCTGTTTGGCTGAATCTGAGCCACTAATATTGCCCTGTAAACTTCACACTTCATCCCGATGCTTCTCTCTTCATATTAGCATGCTGCATTAGCATTCTCAGTACAGTACTTGTTTTTCACTGCGCACACAGAAGGATTATGGGAATTCATCCAACCCAGAGGTAACAGAGACACACTTGCATGCAATCCTCCAAAGATTTAAGTGGTCTGATTGTTTTTATCACTTGGTTTCCCTTGACTAAAAGAAGCTATTGGTGTATTATGACACCTGGTTTCTCTGCCTCCTCGTGATGGTAAACAACATGTCGATGTCAGTCTGCAAAACTCTGTACCTACATATGACCATATGCTTGAGGCCACAAAGGATTCTTCTATATAGAATTTGAACTGTGAGAACCATTTGAACCGTTTCATAAATAGTTTGTAATTAGGAGACATAGAGAAAGACAGTGGAGCAATAGCTCAATGTGATTGATTCAAACTTGTGATGTTGCCAGTGAAAATGCATTTAATCCCACCACTGCTGACAGTTTAGTCTATAACCTTTTTAGTGTAGTCTATAGTCTTATACTGGACTGGATTTTGGATTGTGTGATGATGTAGGCTGGCAGCTGGAGTTTGGCTCCAATAGTCAGTTTCACTTTAGATTTGACTGATTGTTAATTGGTAGCAGTATAAATGGATTAGCTGAGATCCCAGGCTAAATTAATGTTACTTTTATTTTTAGAAATATGCAAAACATTAAGATAGCTGTCTCTTCATTTTTAGATCATTAACTGTAACAAATTAATGTTAATGCCTGAGGTTAGTTGTCACAAGGCCAGAATGAAACTCGGCTGGTTAATGACCTCTTTGCAAATTGGTATCTGGACACAGCCAAAGATCGCCCCTGCTGTCTCACTCTATGGCCTGTTTGCAGACACGCACTGCAGCCCTGGGCTTTGCAAGACATTACCTGATGGAGCTGTATTTGAGATTTAAAACAGTATTAAATTAGAAACAACTATATCCATGCTGATGGTCAGAAAACACATTTATTTTTGGCTTATGTAAAACACTATATTACAAGCTGCGCTGTTATTCTATTGTGGAAGTGATAAGCGAGTGGTTACTGGAGGTTGCTGGCTGTCGGTGGTGAAATCAAAAAGGTTGTTGTACCAAAAACCTCCCTGTGATTATTTTGGTCACTAGGAGATTACCACTGTCACCTGTATTTTCCATGGAAGATGCAGACTGGTCTGCACCCACTTGCAAGCAACTACCCCCAAGGGATAAAAAGCTTTTAAAAACATGTTGAAACATATATCTTTTCCACAACATTTCCCCTAGGGACTGCCAGCAACCACTCAACAACTGGTTGGAAAATACATAATTTTCTCTAGCAACATGCAGTTACCAAGGAGTCACTGACCAATCTCTAGAACCTGGATACTGAGGCCTTAGATCTAAGAAGGTTCTTTAAAAGTAAATGCTGTAATCGAGGCTGGAAGGCTGGAATAGCAGGTGGGTGCACTGGGGTCTGGTTTAGAGTGACTCTCTATGTCTGTCTCTATGCTTTTATGTGGCTCCGTCTAAGTTCAGGTTGTCTTCCACTTCTCTTGCCTATGGTGTGCCACAGGGTTCTATTTAAATGCCCTTACTGTTTGTTGTATTTGCTGCTTCTTCAGCATGATTTAAGTACTTTTTAAGGACATTTCATATCACTGCTATGCAGATGACATTCAGTTATGAATCTCTTTCAAGGCCTACAATGTTTCTTAGCTACAGATCCTGCAGAGGTGCTTAGTCTCTATTAAAAGTTGAATGGTTAAATTTGTGTGCTAATTCAGTTGCAGTGGTTCTCCATTTAAACTTCCACTAAGGTCCACTTGTTTTTTTTTTTTTTTTTTTACTTTTTATATCCTTATGTGCCCATTAGGTCCCTAAGGTCGTGTGATCAGGGTCTGCTGTACCTCATAAAAGACAGAAGTAAAGTCTTAGAGTCTTAGATCCTGAGTTACTCGGGATCTCGCAAAAGTTCATCTTCATTTTTTTTCTCCAATGTCCCTTGCGGGGCTCTGTAAAAGTGCTACATAAAAAGAAAAACATTGTTTTTTCAGAAGTATTGCCTAATCTGCCAGTTCACAAAATAACATTCATGCAATGTTCAATCGCACCCATGTAGGTTCAATTTACAGTGAGCTAATTATTTCCTTTTGTGTGCAACATCTTTAAAAAAGGGCGACTATGAACACTGACTTGAAAAAGCATTTTTCAGATTCCATGTGTGAAAATGGCTCATAATCATTAGGCAAGTGTGTTTTTAGAGTTGAAGTGCCAAGTGTTAGTACAAACCATCTGGTGGCATTAAGACTCCCAGTCAAACATGTGTTAATGAAGTTTAATTATGTGAAATTAACTAAATAGCCTTGAATTGTTTGACTCACTTGAATCCAAAGGTAGCCACCTGTTATCCTGGTCTGCATGATGCATAACCAACGTTTCATACAGTCTGTTTGTAGCCACGAACTGATAAAAGGCTCTCACTCAAAACTTTAAAAAAAAATCACAAATTAATTTTGTGCTTTGTTTTTTATTTTATTTTAAATGGTATCCAGAACATTTGGTTCTGATAATTAAGTTTGCCAAGGATTTATTTATATTCTGTACATATAATAACAAACCTGAATCCAAATTTCAAGCTTATAAAAACTTCAGGAAGAACAATTTACCTCCTACGCCATGTACTGAAGCATCCAGCTTTAATTGTAATCGTACAGTAAAAATCTGTCATTCTGCAGAGTAATATTCTGTTTAAGCCAGATCAAGGAAAACAAATGTGCACATGGCCTCGCTCAGCAGTAAGCAGCATGTATTGATGTTTGGTGACGTATCTTCTGAGCTCAGCTAAATTAGACTCTCTGATATGCTGTTTCCAAAGTGGCCTCCTGCTGTGCCTCTGAGACTTAGCACAGTAAAATGTAAAATCGTGTCCTGTGGGACATCACTGCTGCCTACTGAGTCATGAGGAGCTTAATGCTGGACTGTAATATTTCTGTAATACACTGGTTTGCCCCCTTTCTGATTTCTCAGTGTAGTTTTTATTTTTTTGCATATTTGTCATACTTAAATATTGCAGATCAAACTAATTTTGATGCAAAATGCAGTGAGTCATGATATAACACTGAGTACCTTACATCTAAAAAAAAAAAGAAAAGAAAAAGCTGCACACTGGATAATGAGATCAAGGACAAGATCAAAGGAAATTATCACTACCAGCAATTCAAGGCATTTCATTTACTAAACTCAGTCACAATTCAGTCATCTATATTTACACATACAGTACATCAATGAACATTCTGGAACATTACATGCAGGAAACTACTGACTGCAGGTCAAAAACATGCAACAAAATTTGGAGTGGCCTGGTTTGCATAGTAGCTGCTCTCCAGCTCCCAATGAGGGGTACTAATTAAGATTTCCCATCCAGTAGGTGGTACATCACTACAACTACATGTATCTTAATGGTGGAAATCAGAAAACGCTTGTAAGAAATCCAATAAAGTCACAAAAATGCACAAGAAAACACTGACAATTAAAACTGTCCATAAACTTGGTTCACTTGGAAAAACAGACAGGATTGAATCCAAGAGATCAAAATGACATTACGTAGGCACAGACGAGTGGGCACACTGAAGTAGTTTCCCCCTGCATGACATTTGAAATGATGCAGATGCTGGTACAGGAGAAAAGAGGAGCCCAAACTGTCATTTGTGTGAACATTTTTAGCTCACCTCACTGGTTGATATCGAGGCTTGAAATCACAACGCATTGCTACAGTGTGATTCATCTGATGCAGGTGATGTAACTAGTGTTTGCATGTTTTAGTCCATTTGCTACACATTAGTACCACTTGCCTATTATTGCGTAATCCTCTCTAGTACAACCAAAACAGCTGTGACCCACTGAGGCATGAACACGGGTCCTCTTGGGTGTACTGTGGTGTCTGGCACTGCAATGTTGGCAGTGGTAGGCGCCAGCACCCTCTTGCTCTCTACGATGGAAATCAATAGCACTTAAATACATGCAATACTCCTACTCCCAGCATTGACCCAGCACGGTCAATACCGGGTGGAAATCTGTCTCATTAAGAGAGAGGCAAGATGCATCTTTCCACATCAAATAAAAAAAAAAAAAGATCTCAGACTCATAAAATTTCAGATGGCATTGTTAATATTTGCAATTTTGTTGTAGATGATCCATTACCGTATATCTTCCAATTGTAGCCCGGGCGTTTATTCAAAAAATTATCCGGCCGGCCCAGCGTTTAAAAGAGACCGGCGGTTGTTGAAGCCCGGCTCTTATTCCCTTCTCAGACGGAATTGTCATGGAAGTGAGAGGGAAAGAGGACCCAGGCGCGGTTTAGACTGAGGTGAAAAGACAGTGCGTATACTTATAGTGCTCCAAAGTGTATTCCAACAGTTCACAAATAATGCAGTTCCCAATTGTGCTCCTCCTTTGCTCCCGAGTGTCTCCTTGTCTGTGGTAGCCCAGTGCACGAGTGGTGCTCCCCGAAACTTCTCTCCGCCCGACTCTCCAGGCGAGGAAGTAAAAGACCAGAAAATCACAGTTAGCAGGTTTGCTAGCCGACAGTTCCAGTTCAGTGTAATAATCCCACTTTGATGGTGGGCGCATCCAACTTAAATGCCGCTGGTCGTAGATGACGGCTGATTGGAAACAGCTGGCCGAGTGATGAGACAAGACCAACTACAGCGCAAAGGTTTTTTTTTTTTTGAGTGACGTTCCAGTCACACTCCATACCAGGTGGTGGCGGTAATGCACCATTCAGTTGTTTGCCAACCACCAATAAAATTTAAAAAGAAGAAGAAGGCAGCGCAGAGGGACTTCCGGGTCGAAGGTCGCCCGGCTACTATTGTAGACTGACATCTATTAGTCGTGACATGTTTTCAAACCGGCGTTTTTTAGAAACCGGTGTTTAAAAGAGACAGGCTACTAATGGAAGATATATGGTATTAAAACTCTGTTAAAACACTTTAATACTGCTTTAGCATGGATTCTGTCACCCACTGATCATACGCATTTTGTCTTGTTAATAAATGAAAATAGTTGAATAAACATGACATCTGGGTATTACATTGATTAAACTCTGTTCAAAGGTAGGCAATGGTTAAAAAGACAGTAATGGTTTGAATTCTAAACCTAAAAACTCGCAGACACAGTTAAACTTTTCTACCTCGCTGTCCCGCTTCACGTAGCTGGTTTGTTTGTCTGATCATTGGCTCTTTAGTTTGACCTGCACTTATATCGTATGGAGCCAATCAACTCTTTAAATCTGACATAATTGGCTGTTTATTTCAATTAGCTTGCAAAACCTCATTAGCGGGAGCTGACTCGACCTCAGAAGGAGATGCCGTTTAGAGATGATGACTGTAATGGCAGTATAATACAGTATAATGATCTGTTGTGCTGTTGATCTTGATTATGGACTTTTCAAACTGACAGCAAGCAATTTGAAGGAGATAATTGGTGATAATGAGGCTGATTAGGCATCAGTGAGGACACACCTTGCTCAGCTCGGAGCCTGAAGGTGTCTGCAAACCTTTTTCTGTTATCAGCTGCGCCTTGTTATCTTTGTTGCTCATTCTCATTTGTAAGTGTCACTGATTCCTTGATTATACGGAACTATTTTCATCCCCTTTCTGTGATTTTAATCCTTAACTTTCACATTTACTATAAAGGCTTTTTTTCCCCCCTCTTATCAGCTTCTTATCTATCATTTTTAATCTTATGGACCCACATTCAGTTTTGGCTACTGTCGCTGCTCCTTATTGTTTGCAGCTCGTGTAATGCTATTGTTTGCAGATTTTCTACAGCAGCCCAATTTCAGCGGCCAGAGATGTCATATTTTGATCACTGTGTATGCACACGCTGCTGTGTAGGAACAGCTCTGTGCTTAAGGGAGTGTTGCATTAGCATTTCCATTTGCTATAGTCAATATTTTCCACAATGGAGTGAATTGTTCATTGTGTGCATGTAAATCAGATGACTTTGGGGATTTGGAGCACAATGATACAGGCTGTAATTCAAAGTGTATTGATAAATACTCAACGCAAAAAAGGTCATCGGCATGTTTAATAAGGATGCCATCAGACCTTTGCATTTCATTTTACTGCCTGTTTTTAATGAGCACACAAACTCCGAATTATTTATTGATCCCAAAACTGCAATGAGTGATGATGGAAGCGCTCCACCTCCTCTTTGTTTTCCTCTGTCTCTCACAGTGCTCTGCTGGGTCTTACTTTAATTTAAAGTGTGGCCTGGTCTTGTTTGGAATGCATGCTACAAGCCTTCCCCGAGTCCCTCTGCCCAAACCCTGCTGCTATCAACTCTGCTGCATGTCAGACAGTCTGAGACGGTGGAGAGACGCTGAGAATTATAATTCCCATTCACACTCCTCATTGCTTAGGCACAAAGCACTGCAGAGACTCAACTTCAACTTCTCCCTTCTACGCATCCATTCCTCGGATTTGTGGAGCAAAATCAAGAGTTGGTTTCCTAATCCTCATAAGTCCAATCATATCCTGAGTCTACTGGTACATGAAGTTGCCTCCTGTCCACAAACAAGGGATCGGTTTATTGTGGAAATTACTCTGGCTCGGATAAGTCTTAAGTCTCTGCCTTACCAAGAAAATTGGCTTCCCAAAGCCTTGAAAGTAATCAGTACAGTCTGAAAATTACCTCCAAAACTATGGGCAGCCAGTTTAATTTCATACCAACAGGGACACAATCATTAAGTTTCTATCCAAGGCCTCAACATAACCAGGAGCCATGCCTCATTAGGTCATACAGTATGCCAATATTATATACCAAGGTCCTGGCAATAGCTGTAAAATTCAGTGATTTAATTAACATTCTTTTTTCCAATATTTTAAATTCTGTCTGCTGTCTTTCTAACTGTGAAGCAACACCGAGATGGAAAGGTGATAGAAATGTTTGAATCCAGTCAGACGAAACCAGAAAAACGATGTGGACCAAGTTATAAACAAATACAGCACAAGAATATTTGGACACGGAGCAGAGGTGGAAATATCACACACAGCTCTTTCCACTGATGCAGAGACTCATAAACAAATACGGGTGAAAATAAGTCTGCAGCAGTGCATCAAAATGACAACTGGGGGAACAAACACAAGCCAGACTGAACCTGATTTAGTCTGTAACAGTGCTGAAGCTTCTAAACATTTCGTTTTCTGGTCTTTTTAAAAATATGCAGACTGAAAAGTATTTAAGGCATCGAAAGCCTGTAAACAAAGCGACTGTCACGTTCCCGGGTCTTCGACCCAATGTTTTTTAGGCTCGTTCCGTTTATCATTTGTTATGTTCAGTTTGATTCTTACTCTTTAGTTTTTCAGTACCTTTGTGTATTTCCGTTTTATTTATACAGGTCTTGACTGTTTTGAACTTTTGCATTGTTTATTCCATAAGTTTTATAGTTCTAGTCCTCTGCTGCGCCCGTGTTCTTTTGCACCTTGTCTGGCCGTCGTCTCTGTTAGGCGCTTTTGTTTTATTGGTCTTTTCACCCTCGCGTTTTGTATTTAGTCTACATCCCCTGTCTCATTCTCTCTGATTAGTTTCAACTATATTCTTTTCCCCAGTGAGATGCTACATCAGAACTTCCTATTTCCCAGATTATGAAAAGTTTTTGGCTTTTTTGGAACTGATTCCTTTGACATTCACCAAAAAAAAAAAAAAAACTGTGTTCTTGTGGGGAAAAAAATGTAGCTTGCTGTGATTAAAGCATATTTATTTGAAGTCCCAGTATAAAGAATCTACAAGAAAGAAAAATGCATGCATAAAAGACTTTGAGTACAGAACCATTGAAGGAACTCCAGAACCAAATGAATCATTACAACAGACAACAAGATAACTCTGTGCACTGACTGCAATCAGCAGTTTAAAATCTTAAGGAACACAGCAAAAACAACACAGGGCCACATTACGGCTTCACTGTATCTTCACCTCTTAGTGGCCTATCAACCTACTGTCAAACGTATTATACCTAATCTCTGTTAATCCGCTTTGCAGCTAAGCTGCCATTTAGAGGGCCGACGACCAGAGACATTTAGTCAGGGAGCTCTGGAGAGTTCAGTGTTTTCACTGCTTGATTACACACTTAACAAGATTAATGTACCAACAATATTCATTATCACCGCACACACATTAGATTAGGTTTTGAGAACTTGTTTGTACAAATGATTTAATTGCATTGATCACTTATTCCTTATTGTTTGTGTTATAATTCAATCCAGCAACAACTCTATTAAGTTCAAAGTGGTTTGCGTTATCGCCTCTACGTCTGCTTACTAAGGTGGTTATGGGAATGGTTCAGGTTTCTCTGTCAGACAGGTGAACGCAAAAAGTCATGCATGAAGACGTTAGCGGAGTTGAGGCCTAGCCCAGCTAATGCGATGTGACGTGATTAACTTTTGGAGACGATTCAGCTCTGGATCGAAACATTTTTTAAGCTTTCTTTCTCATATGAAGTAAAGAACAAATAAATTGAAGTATAAAAATGGTAGACACTAACTAATCTGGATCCAGGGACTTTTATCAAGGGAGGAATTGTCAGTATTGGTGGAGCTTTGCTGCGCGGAGCTACTCTTCTATTATGTTTTTGCCTGTGGCTTTATAATTACAGCTGCATTTGTTTCAATCAGTTCACACAATTTGTCATATTTTTGGAATACAAGATCATATATTTTCCTTCACAGTACTAAATGATAGATACTTCATGCTGAAGTTTGAGTGTAGAATAAAGAGTATCATGTGAGAAAACAGTAGTGGCTATTGCAAGCTAATGACAGACTTCAGCACACACAGAGGATTCAGCTGTCTTATCTAAGCCTCTCAGTTTCATATGTTTAAAACAGAAAACTCACACTCAACCATTTACACTGCCTGTCATAATACACTTAATGACAGGCTCTTTTAAACAATTTACTTTCTTTTAAATTGTAGCAAGAACAAATCAAATGCCATCCATTAGTGACACGGGAACTGACCTCCAGCACACTAAAGAATAAATCTAATGCTAAAATCCCATTAAGATATGTTAAATGGACCCAGGATGAAATATCCAGCAGAGGGAAGAAGTAAAAGAAGTTTTCACTTAAATGTATCTCAAAAAGATTAGTTATGACCCAAAACGCAGAACATGAAGTCGGTTCCTTAATTTATCATGGTCTATCATGGTGGAGTCAGTTAAATGTTATTTATATAGGGCAAAATGAGAACAACTGTCTTCTCAAGGTTTCCTATCCTCCTGAAAATGGAGCAAACTGTAATGGATGGGTTAAATGTTGTTCGTACAAGTATTGTGTGTGCATTTAAGAGACATTTGAAATTGCAAAATAACCAAAACGTATTTAAACTGTCGCTGAATGCAAACGTAATGCCGGATTGGTAAAACGAGTGTGGATAATGTAACCAATGCTAGCACCAGCTACACTGGTCTACATACAGCCCACTTTCTGAAAGTACTACATAACTGTGGTGAACTGTGCAGTGGTTCCCTTTCAAACCGAACTTTCAACCCAACCAGTTGGCGTGAAGACTATCCCTATAGTAGCATAACTGCTTTTTGCTTTTGGACAACACTTTGGCACTTGTGTGTCAGTAGTCGTTATGTCAAGTGCGTCTCTTTAGCCTCTACATTTATGTAGGTTTAGAAAAGTCTGTGATGTGACTGAGTCGTGAGAGTGAGAAGAGCACACTAAATTTAATCATAATCCATTTAGTGGGTATTTCTTTCCATCTTCCAGTGTGTCTTTTGTTTTGTCTTCTTGCTCTCGCCCCCAGCCAGTCACAGAAGATAGCCACGCCCCCCCAAACCTGGTTCTGCCTGAGGTTTCGTCCTGTTAAAAGGGAGTTTTTCCTTCCCGGTGTCACCATGTGCTTGCTTACAGGGAGTCGTCTAATTGTTGGGGTTTTCTCTCCATTGTTGTCGGGTCTTTACCTTATAGTCCAAAACACCTTGAGGCGACTGTTGTTGTGATTTGATGCTATATACGATGAACAAAATACAACTAAACTGAATTGAACTGCATTTCAGTTCACGCAAACCAAACACGACCATCCCTTGTGTTATGTATGAAATGTCTGCCAGACTTTCTTTCTAAATGTGGACATACACGGTGTAATTTTAAAGAAAGCTGCACTGAATAAAAGAGTCATGAAAATACTGCATATTATTGGTTGTAGCTCCATAACTTTAAATTTCAGAAATTTAGGTTAATCTTTTAACAATCTGAATGCTGCTTTGATCACAATTCTAAAAAATAAATAAATAAAAGCACATAAATGGAATACCTGGCAGTAAAACATGCAAATTAAAATATTTTGGGATTCCAACAAGCTCGTTTGTATGATGGGTACTGATGACCCTGCCAAGCAGGGCATAACACTGAAAGAGACACCGGACCCAGTTCAATTAGTATTATCACTGTGAACATAGAAAAATGTGGATGTGAATATTGTGGATGCCTGAAGATGTTAATGTTGTACTTTAAGCCAAACCATAATCCTTTTTTTAACCTGCACAAATAATTAAGCTGCACAAACTGAACCAAACTATGGCTGAAACCTAAAATTAGTACAGTATAAACTGTTTTTTGTCATAAAGCAAGACTGGAAATGCGCACCACATAACCTAAAACAACGCAAGCTAAACTATTTTGTGGCAAAATGAAAACCTGCAGAGAATCTGTAGCTGAAAGGTGGTTGAACATACTTCCCAGCATCAGTGGCTTTGTTTTGAGACAGTGTCATGTCTGGGGACAGAGTTGCGATCATCCCTGACATTCCCCTGTTGGCCTTCCCAGCCTCTATGTCTCAGCCCAGTGGAGGAGGGAAATGAAAAGGTGCAGAGGTAAAATGGCATAGAGCAGCAGCTGCTGCTGCAGTAGTTAGCCCACAATAAAGATTTCTCTAAAATCTGCTGTTTAGAGCTTCTTTTTATTCTAGTCGTGGACAAAATGACGGATGAATTTGATTTGTTTCGTGAGTGAAAATAATCATTTCAAAACAAAAGGTGGGTACATAAGTGGAACAAGCACTGTTTTTTCCATTGTTTCCCCTCTCCTTTCTCTTTCTGCTGCTATGAGCCAGAAGAGTTATTTTCTTAATAAAGTGCAACAACTGTTTACAGCCAAATGTCTGAGCAGATCCAAATGCAATTACTGTTTGGCTCCATTAATTAAACCTCGCTGAGATACAGTATGCATTACAAGTAGATTTTCTATTTGGATTCCCTGGAAATGAATTCATGTGATGTGTTACGGGGTCTCAAAGTAATGCTGGATACATCGTGCTGGCAGAATGGTGCCGCGTCCTCACTTATAAAATGTACAGTCTGTGGCACATTTTAGGAATGAGTACGAGGATTTTATTATTTGCTTCCCTTTGTTATTGTAAACTTAGCCAAGTACAACAAATCTTTAATAATAAATCCAAACATGCTCAAATAGTGTTGTGTTTAATGCCTCAGTGCCACATGCCACATGTTCCCTCTAAATATTTGGTTTTCTTGCCACAGTGTTATGAACAAGTGAAAAATAAGGGAATAAAAAGAAGAAGACTATAGATCGCTTTGTCATAATGCAATATCCTTGAGTTGTGGCATTCACGTATCACATAAACACTGTTGCAGACCAATAACCAGAGCAAGGATGCACTGATAATACACCGATAAACTCTTGTGTAGTCATGTAAGCAAACTAAGCTTTGAAAATGGATGCAAATTATTCCAACATGTGTTCTAACATTTTCTAAAATACATGAAAACTCTCTGCATTTACAAAAGAGTTGCCTCTAATGCGTTTTAATATAACACTATGGAAAATAGTACTGTATACTGCAATCAGAATGATGAGATAGGCCCCTCTTCTATGGAGGAGTTGGTGTGATGGTGTAGGGGTGCCTTGCGTGTGACACTGTTGGGGATTTATTCAAAATTTAAGGCACACCAAATCAGCATGGCTGCCACAGCATCCTACTGCGCCAGATGGCCTGGCCTCCACTGTCACATGACCTAAACCCACTTGAGATGTTTTGGGATGAGATGGACTGCAGTGTGAAGGCAAAAGGGCCAACAAGTGCTCAGAATCTCTGGGAACTGTTGGAAAACCATTCCAGGTGACTACCTCATATATGTGTGGATTTTTATCTTCAGAAGCACACGTGTATTCCTTCTGTCTGTAACATATTTGTACCTTTTAAGACATACTTACTGTTTTTAAGGCATTAATATGTCAGGAAAAGTTTGTGGACTGTGGCTGATAAATATGTGAATAAGTCGCATTAAGTAACTGCCTGCGTGTGTCTATAGAAAACCGCTGCACAGACTGATATGGCAGCACAGCACTGTTCACACATCATCTGGTCCTTAATTCTGCAATGAGAAAGGTCAGCGAGAGGAAAAGCATCATTAGCTGAGCCCTGACTTCACCTCCGTACTGATGTGAATAAACTCGGAGACGATGACAGAGGAATGGTGAGAAGATGATGGATGGAGGAAGATGAGAATATAATAACCACAGTGTGACATTGGAGCCCTTTACTCAGGTTTTTCATTGTGTGTTTGAACACTCTCCTCTTTCTGCATTGATTTTCTTTTTGAGAGTGTCCATTTTGTCGGCGAGAGCTTATCAAACACCAAAATGATTCATTTCCCTCTAATGAATGGTTGCCTGCATGCCATAACTTTAGGTACCAACGTGTCGCATGAATGCTGTATTAAATGTCAGACTTTGCCTTTTGCACGAGTGGCTTACTATTCTGTCCTTGTTGCAAAAATTAACGTTTGTTTGTACTGTTTTGGGCATTTTAATAATTTGTTTCATACTGGGGAAAAAAATGAGGTTGCTAGATTTTTCAAGCCCCCCTTGTTTTACAAAATGTGTCTGATTTTGTATATATTACATGTGGATGTTGTATATATTGTAGGGCTGTCAATGTGGACGCTTTAACGCGTCATCACAATAAACGCAATTAAAATTTTTAACGCATTTAACCCGTCTGGAGCACAGAATGGACAAACTTTGGATAAACTGCTGGAAATGCGTTGACAGAGACATTTCAGGGATTTTGGGTCATTCTGCGCTGGTTTCATTGCGCTAAAAAAATGTAAATTGTGTTAACAGGTTAACGTTGATAGCCCTAATATATTGTAATTCCATGAACTGCCTATCAAACATTGGGTGATTCTCAGTCACGGCTGACGTGACTGAGATTTTCAGATAAAAAAAACTTTAAAAGACCTTTTCAGCTCTAACGATTAAAATACCGTATATCTTCCATCAGTAGCCTGTCTCTTTTAAAGCTGGTTTCTAATAAACGCAGGTTTGAAAACATGTCACGACAAATAGACGCCGGCCTACAATAGTAGCCGGACGACCTTCGACCCGGAAGTCCCTCTGCGCTGTCTTCTTCTTCTTTTTAAATTTTATTGGCGGTTGGCAAACAACTGAATGGTGCATTACCGCCACCAACTGGTATGGAGTGTGACTGGAACGTGGCTCAAAAAAAAAAAAGAAGTGACAAATCACTCGGCCAGCTGTTTCCAATCAGCCGTCATCTACGACCAGCAGCATTTAAGCTGGATGCAGCGACCATTAAAGTGGGATTATTACACTGAACTTTGGTTAGCTACTTTTGCTAACTGTGATTTTCTGGTCTTTTACTTCCTCTCCTGGAGAGTCGGGCGGAGAGAAGTTTCGGGGAGCACCACTCGTGCACTGGGCTACCACAGACAAGGAGACACTCGGGAGCAAAGGAGGAGCACAATTGGGAACTGCATTATTTTTCACCTCAGTCTAAAAACTGCACATGGGTCCTCTTTCCCTCTCACTTCCGCCACAATTCTATCTAAGAAGGGAATAAGATGATAATTTTTTTTGAATAAGCGCCTGGGCTACTAATGGAAGATATACGGTATATGTACAAAGTGAACCTATGGTATTAAATATTTTCCCATTACAGATGCCAGTATACTGTATAATGTATAAGAGGTAAAATGACTGGCAATAAAAACGTGGTAAAAATTATTGTTTGTTTTTTGCCATCATCTGTCTGTTGAATGCTTACCGTACATTCACTAACAAAACTAGTCTTCATACTCAATAAGTAAAAACCTAAAAGAAGGCTTTTGTGTTTATGATAAAAAAAAAAAAATACAGCACTGAGGTTCAGATACAAAAATTAATAAGCAGGAAATGGTTTTGCACGGGAAACTATGTGTACAATATGTCCATATTATGATGGAAACATTATGGTCGAAGCCTAAAACCAAATGTTAGACTTACATTTTCTAGTACTAAATGGAACTAATAAATAATAAATGCCTTACAGTCTAAAAAGTCCAAAGAAATAAATTAGTGCATCAGAAACAAAACAGTGGGAAGGAAAGGGTAGCTGCTTTTACTGTGTCCACCCCGCATGTCGCCCTGGTGAACCCTGAACAGACGACTCTTCACTGACACATAATGATGCCAAATGCTGACAACGCTCTCTACAGCTACAGGCTACTTGTTGCATAACACAGCATCAGAGAAAAGACAGAGTTTTTTAGAAACGCCACTATATGAACAGCACAGCTTGCAGATATATTTAGCGCGCTGAGACGCCACACTTTGGCATGTAGCTCGTTTTGGGTGTGGTGACGGTTACG
This sequence comes from Pelvicachromis taeniatus, assembly GCA_015108175.1. Classification (NCBI taxonomy): domain Eukaryota; kingdom Metazoa; phylum Chordata; class Actinopteri; order Cichliformes; family Cichlidae; genus Pelvicachromis; species Pelvicachromis taeniatus. The sequence continues at coordinate 24,835 of VURO01048626.1, forward strand.
TTGAGTGCGGCTGCTCTTGAAGGGGGCATCGCAACCATTAACGGGACTAAGCCTTTTCATTCCCCCCAGAGATGAGTCTGATCCAAACCGTCTGTGGTGAAGTGGTGAGATCGGGCTCCCCACCCCCCGGGATGTAGCCGAGTGGTGCGGTTACACTTTTGGCCATGTGACTAAAAATAAAGATCAAGGAGCCTCTTCCAGACATGTTGGTCTGGTTAAACTCACAGGCCAGAAGAAAAGGGCTTTTAAATAGTTAAGAGGGCGATGCGTGTGCATTAGTCTGATGATCTCAGAAGGATGAGGTTACTTTTCCAAGTGTGTCTGACAACATTTTAAAGTTAGCCCACTTTTGTGCACTTCATATTAACCTCTAACCTTTACAGGTAACATTCTACCAAACAGGGCATACAGCCTGTAATGTGTGGTAGTGTCAGTGAAAAACTAGCAACACATGGCTGGCTTTCGCATTTGTGGGCTTAGACGTTTGCGTCTTTCATTCTGGTTGCTTATCTGCACTACTTAACACATTATAACACATCAGATCTCTACGGCAGCAAATTAGCAAGTCATGTTAGCTACTACACCTGTTTGTATACGACTTTCCACGCTACCCCAGCTGTAGCTACCGTCATGTCACCTGTTGGTTTCTTACAAAGGCCTCAAGATCCATGTTTAAAAGCTTTTTGTTAGGTTTATGAAAACCCTATATGCAACATGAGGGGCGTGTCTGAGCATGAAACAGCTCCCTCATTGGCTATGACAAAGATCTAAAAATTCTTCTTTTTATTCTGTATGATCCAAATGAGTGACTAAACTTGGCAGGAATAAACTTGGATATAAACTTGGCAGGAAAGAGATTTAACAGAGGGCAAGCCGTAAAGTCGTTTTCCCTACTGACTTCTATAGGACTGGAAATCAATAGGATGGAGAATGCTGGTTTAAAGACATCGGGCATAATGTTAAAAGAAGCCACGTCCATGTTTGAAGGGTCAGTCCTGCTGCAAAACAAGAGCAGCAACCTCTTTGGTTGCTTAGTGATTGTAACATCTGCAGCTTCTTGCTGAGGTTTAAATTAAATTTCACAGGGAGGCATTCTATCTCCAGGTGCATGCAGCTTCTGTCCGCTGCTCTTTGAAAATGCACTATGCAGCAATTGCGCTTTACGAATGTCTTATTTATCAGGTTGATTTGTCACAAAATTTGCAAAGTGTAATAACAAAAATGATATTAAAAATCCTTTTATATCCTGCGGAAATGTATTTTGGATGAAATTAGCTAATAGGTATATTTAAGATTGTAAAATGAGGATAATGAGAATAAGACTTCCTGTGCATAGACCATGACAAATGAATGTAATAAAACTAAACTGAACTCAACCTTTACAAGGTCAGGAAAAGATAGCAAAAACAGCAGCATTATATATGCTGCACCATGATTGTGTCAGGACGCTACGATGCCCCTTAAGTACTGCAGAATGCCCAAATGTATCAAGAGACCTGATACAGAGCCACCACTTAGAATTGCTCCTGCTCTATCTCAATGCCCTCCCTGTGATGATGCAAGGAAAAAGCATTTCTCAGTAAATGCATTACAGGGAGCTGAATACAGCATTCACATCATCTGGGTTTGCTTCTGTTGTGTGCAGCCCATTGCCCACATGTACATTTGTGTCCCTTGATGCACCTACCCGTGAGTTCTCACTTCGGTTATAGGCTTTGCATCACATGTTGACACTGAAGAACTAAAACGTTACTCAAAACTTGGCTCATATAAAGTTTTGCAAATAGAAAAGCTTAGAAAAACCAAACTGCCTTTTGGGCCTGAAGGGATTTTTCTGTTGCAGATAATGCCACGTCCAGCTCTCTAACATTATTTCCTTAGGGATTAATAAATCATTCTGATTCAGATTCTCTTGATATATCCATGGATTTCTCCACCTTTAAAAAAATGCCAAGGTCATGGTGTTATATTTCCACGCCAAGATCTTGTGAGCTTCAACTGCCCATTAGCATTTTTTAGCCGACAGACTGCATGTACAACTGAAATTCCTGCCAAAATGAACAAAGCGTGGTGTGGTGGCTTCATGTGGTAGACAATTAATTTTGTGACCTAATTCCGCCTTTAAGTCTCCTGTTTGGATTTGCTTATGTGGCTCAATAACTGCCTGTGTGCCAGTCTGAGCCCAGAAATATCACATTATTACAGACTGTATTGAGCAAAGGTTCATGACCATTAAAAACACTAATGTAGGGTGTGCTAATAAAAATCCCTCAAGGTGTTTTTTCTGTCTCAGAGCATTAGTTGGTGTAACGTTGCTAACTTATGCCTGCAGCACCTTGGAACATTTTTTAATTTATTTATTAATTTTTTTAACTAAAGAAATGTATTTCCTTTTTATCGTTTGTGGCAAAAGACACATGCTAATAACTAAACTGGACGTCCTTATCAACTTCAGGATTTAGTACTAGACTTCCAGTCTTTTTTGGAGAAAAGTAATCTGCTACCTGTTGTTTTATGGCCCATTACAGTGCAGTTATCCCATTTTTGTGTTACATATAGCATTACTTTAAGCTGACAACAGGAGTCTGCTTGGAATGACCCCTTCAAGCTATGATGGTGGGCTACTTCAGATAAAGCATGAATATCACCAGAGTGATTTCGTTTCCATTTTTTAAAGTTCAAATTCCTCTTTTTCCCAGCGGCTTCAGGAATCCATTTCCATTAAAAGGGGCGAAAAAAGAGTGACATTTTAAACACATAAAAAAGGCAGCAGTAAAATTCAGAGGAGCGAAAATGCCACATATCATATCATCAAGTATAGAGTGTCATATGTGCTAGGAAAAACACAAATCCATCGTCCAAGTGATGGCCCTAAGATCAATTTAGAGTACTGTGTATCTTCCAATTGTAGCCCGGGCGTTTATTCAAAAAATTATCCGGCTGGCCCGGCGTTTAAAAGAGACCGGCGGTTATTGGAGATCAGCTTTTATTCCATTCTCAGAATTTTTGCGAAAGTGAGAGGGAAAGAGGACCCAGGAGCGGTTTTTAGACTGAGTTGAAAAGACAGTGCATTTACTTACAGTGCTCCAAAACGTATTCCAACAGTTCACAAATAATGCAGTTCCCAATTGTGCTCCTCCTTTGCTCCCGAGTGTCTCCTTGTCTGTGGTAGCCCAGTGCACGAGTGGTGCTCCCCGAAACTTCTCTCCGTCCGACTCTCCAGGTGAGGAAGTAAAAGACCAGAAAATTACTCGACAGTTCCAGTTCAGTGTAATAATCCCACTTTGGTGGTCGCTACATCCAACTTAAATGCCGCTGGTAGGATTGATGACACCGCGGAGGGTTTTTTGGGGTTTTTTTGAGCGACGTTCCAGTCACACTCCATACCAGTTGGTGGCGGTAATGCACCATTCAGTTGTTTGCCGACCGCCAATAAAATTTAAAAAGAAGACAACGCGGAGGGACTTCCGGGTCGAAGGTCGCCCGGCTACTATTGGAGACCGGCGTCTATTTGTCATGACATGTTTTCAAACCGTCGTTTATTAGAAACCAGCTTTTAAAAGAGACAGGCTACTAATGGAAGCTATACGGTACTGTCATGTTGATTGTGTATAGATTAGCTCTTGTTTCTAATGAGTGGTATTGTCTTGACTGTTATGTCTTACTGATGCTATTCGTCCCACTGGTGCTTGTTGTTAAAATGAGTGTGAAAGGGATTGTAGTATAATTACCATTGTGGATAAATGAGACGGCCCGTGGTAAAAGCTGTGAGTCAGCTCACAATTATGTGCACAATTGAAGACACTGAGGAGGATCAGGTGATTGTTTTTATTTTCAGTTGATATAATGCCTAAACATTTGTTAATATTTGTAATTTAAAATGCTTTTAACATTTATAAACAGCGAATAAACAGTAACATGATGAACTATGGAAGAGTTGTAATGGTGCCAATTATTTTTAAAGAAACTGTAATTTTAACCACTTAGGCAGCTTTAATAGAGCGAAGCAGTCAAAAGATAGAAACGGACAATAGTACTGTTAAAGGTGGCTTTAAGTCTATCGAAAAAACAGTAAACTTCAACAGGAAAAATAGAAGAAGAATATCTCCTCTTCATAACAAATCTGAGTGTGGTGAATTCTTTTCATCACTCATCCGCCTGGATATTGGATTTAGGAATGTGCTTTGATTGGCGGGTGTCTGGGCACAAACAGCAGTAGCCTATCAGTGTCTGCAAGGCCTCACCTGCACTACTGTGAGTCATAACACTGGATGTCTTCAGTTTGTTTATGCTGCTTGTACCTTTTGGAGCATTTCTAAGAGCTCATCTGACTAATAGTGTGGGTTTCTGTGTAGTACAGACAAGAACTGTGGGTGTATCCATTACTTACCATAAATTAGCTGGTATGTCAGTCTTTGTGTTTCCTCTGCAATGCTGTATGATGTAGCTTGTTGCCCAAGACAACAAGCATTAGTTGGTAAATTAGCCCTCCACCCTTTTATCCACATAAGGTAATTAAAAAAGCCCCAAAATGGCAGCAGCCAAAAGGCTGATGGCCAAAACTAAGCTCACCATATTCTTCTCTCTTTTCTTTATAACTCAAATCTGCTTGCAGTGACTTTTTGTTTTAACTATTCATTTAATTGATTGTGTAACCTATTGCTGACAAATGCTAAGAAGGAGAAGTACTTTCATAGCCTTTGTCCAAATTTTAACCACTTCTCTATTGTACAACCATTAACCCAGTTTGACACCACACTGCCCTCAATTCTAGTGGCTTTGTAGAGCCGGTGATGGTCTAAAAGACTGGAGTGACAATGGACGATTGCTTCAACTAAAGTGTTGATCATGAAATTAAAAACATAGTTACACCGAAGTTATAATTATGGATGGATCTACAGATAAGTAAGTATTCTAGTATAAAAAAAATCCTACTCACGCCGTTATGTGTACTTTTGGTGTTTCTTAGCCTAAAGTACTAGTAGGATAAAAATGTTTCAGGGGATTAAAACGACAATTTAATCGCTTTTTTGTTGCTGATCTGATCAAACAACAGTGGACAGAGCACTGCAACATGTTACAGAGATGAGAGCCTCAACACAACAAAATGCTGATCTGGGAATCGGTATTATCTGAGGGTGGACACACCACTGCTTAACAGGGCGGATTACAAATTTTGTACATTTAACCCCCCCTCGCTGCTTTTTTTTTTTTGTTTGTCAATGCT